>JAAIXJ010000333.1:221920-241243 GCA_013403705.1 Heliconius hermathena | reverse complement strand
TTTTAAAGTCGATTGACAAAAAATGTTGGGACAAATAATGTGTTTTAACTCCCTAATGATTTCAATGATCAATAAACTTTCTGATTTTTGCTTTAATTAAAAAGTCGTTTTATATTGTAGTTGTTAGGGTTCCGTATCTTTTAAGGAAAAAAGGAATCCTTATAAAAAACTGAAAAAAAAGTATTTTTACATCTATTTAAAAAGAGATATGGCCGTTTATATTGCAAATAACGCATATTTTCACTAGAAAGGGAATCAAAATTAATAAGATACTTTCGGTTAACCTAGAATTATCTGAGTGGTCTGCGAACATTAACATAATCAGTAAACGCATACATTATTCTCTGCACTCTCTTAAACGCCTTCAAAAATTTTTACCCATTCGCACTAAAGCCACTCTTGCTCAAACTCTACTTCTGCCACTGCTAGATTTTTTAAATGCCTAAGGTAGCTTAGATCACAAGTACAGTAAATTACATTTGAAACAATTAAAACAATGATATAGCCTTCGATAAGTATAAATAGCTTTTGGATTCATTCAAATCCAGGTTATTTGTATCTAGGATAGTATTCCAATAGTTGCTAAGACAGTGCTTAAAAACAAACATCTCTTTGACTTTATAATGTTTAAGTATAATATACATAGACAAGAAGGATATCACAAAATTTTAAACATTGAAACAAACTTCTACACTAACATTATAAGACAGTAATTTTTCGTTGAACAGTTTATTGAAGTCAAATAAACTACAGTAATGTAATATTCTTCTCAAAAATACTTTTTTAAGTTATTTTTCATACCTGCAAAGCTGTTTGAGACGTCTAATACACCCTTAGCTCTCCAACATCCTAACAGAACTCCAACGACTCTCTTTTGGTTCCCTATTTTGCCCATTCTATTAAAGTGATCTACAACACTCAGTAACACTAATGGGTGAACAACCACTTTGGCGGTTACTACTTCTTGGCCAGGCATTTTCTAATATTGTATTTTGAGTATTAAAGAAATAAAGAAAAAATCTAATCATGAACTATATAAAAGTGATTGTTAACGCTAAATAATCACTAATTTAATTTTCTTTACAACAATACAAAATTCGCCGATCACCAATCCACAGATAATAAATTATAGCTAAACTTAAATAGCAAAATTTGACAGTCATCATAAATAAAAATAATTTTGTCTATGATAAATAATAATAACGGTTGGTGCCAAAATTATATTTGCCGCCAGGCGCGCTAGTGTAGCTGGAGCATTTTAAGCTACTAATTGCTATGGAAAAATTATTGTATTGTTCTTTAGCCTAACTTTAGTGATTTTATTTTGTGAAAACTATAAATATTGTGCGTTAATAGTAATTCGTTAATAATGAGATACTGTTCATACCGAATGCACCATCCGCGTTCGTCGGTGATGAGATTTTATATCCTGCTTAAGGGTAGAGGTCGGGGCTTTGAATGTCAAGAACCTCCATAATCACGAGATATGCAGTCTTAGAGAATATTTTCTCAAGACTGACATGGATATGAACAAGGATGTGGTAACAGTTGACAAAGGCCTTACTCCTCTTGGGCAAAGAGAACTGGCGTAAGCCTGTAGTACTTACTACTTCTGATAGCATGGCTGTATGGAAGAATAAGACGCTGCATGGTAGATTCCAATAAGCCCTAGTGGGCCCGGACGTGGATACTGCGTCTTCTTTATCTTAGTTACAGTTCGGGGATCTTTTCGAGGAAACTGAAGGTTTTGTCTGTACAATTATGGACGAAGTAATCAATACACGGAACTACCAGACATATTATCAAAGATGACACATCTGTCGGGTGTATCATCGACCTGGGGAATCCCTCAGGCATATAATCTCTGGTTGTTATCAACATGCTAACGGTGAGTATTTGCATAGACACAATCAAATAGCCAAGATAATACACCAGCAACTTGCTCTTCAATATGGTCTTGTGGAATTGATTACCTTACTATAGGTACAATTCCACATCTGATCTTGAAAATAACAGTGCTTTGCTCTACTAAGATCGACCGATCTTAGTATTACTACTGACAGATATATTGTTGCCAATAGACCTGATTAGTAGATCGAGTGACACGCCGCGCAGTGATTGTTGACGTTACTATCCCACATGATGACAATCTCGTGCAGGCAGAAAAAGAAAAATTATCTAAATATTTAGACTTAGCCCATGACTTGGTATGATAGTCACGTTGATATCTCACATGATTACCACCATGTGGGATGTCAATGTGACTATCATTATGCCGATAGTGGTTTCAGTTAACGGCTTAATAGGAAAAGGCCACAACCAACATCTTAAGAGGTTATCGCGTAATTGATCAAGAACCGAATGCAGAAAGCAATATTACTTGAGACGACGGGTTTTGTGAGGAGGTTCCTTTCTCTGGAGCCCTAGCCACCAAGGGCTTGGATCCTTGTCCCACCATCGGAAGAATATTTTTTTAAATATTTTTTAATGTTTTTTTTGTAACAATTTATATTTAAAAATGTAAAATTAATTTCTCTTGTAATAAATGTATATAATGTTTTTTTAGATATTGTTCAAATAAAATTATATACTATGACTTGAAAAGATTTTTGTTTGATAATATACATATATATAGTAAGTGTAAAAAGAGTGGACATTAATGTTTGCGGAACTAGCTTTGTTATACAGCTGGCAAAACTAAATTAAAAGTCAAACTTGTCACTCCCTTTTGGGTATACGTGTTCTGTGCTCCAACAAACTCATACACATTATTTGCGTTCATTCCATTCTATTTTTATTGATATTATTTTTGCACATATCATCATTAATAAATAAAAATAACCAGACGAGTAGGGCTCGCCCAACGAGAGTTCCGTACAAAAATTGGAGGTCTTGAACTTTTTCTGAAATTAAAGCTTAGTTTAGCCAGAGTCCTTTCATCTGATATCATACTTGAACTTAGTAGCTTTAAAATAAAATTTTGCCCCACCCCACTTTAAGGCTATTATTTTTTAGGATTTAGTCACAAATGTGTAGTTTTTACATTTTTTCCTGAGCTAGTACTACCTGTAGATGCTAGCTGCCAAATTTCATAATTCTAGGTCAACTGAAAGTATCTTATTAATTTTGATTCTCTTTCTAGTGAAAATATGCGTTATTTGCAATATAAACAGCCATATCTCTTTTTAAATAGATGTAGAAATACTTTTTTTTTCAGTTTTTTAAGTGATCTTATAAGGATTCCTTTTTTTCTTAAAAGGTACGGAACCCTAACAACTAAAATATAAAACGACTTTTTAATCAAAGCAAAAATCAGAAAGTTATTGATCATTGAAATCATTAGGGAGTAAAGACATATTATTTGTCCCAACATTTTTTGTCAATCGACTTTAAAAGTACTAATTTTGAAACCACGTGTACGCGATTAAATATCGATTATGTATCCCTGCTGACATCGATGTCAACGTCGATATTTTAACTGCTAACATCGATGTTCATCGAAAATTGATGATCATCGGGCATCTCCATTTCATTCTTGCTAGATTCTATAGAGTTTACCTGAAATTATCAAAAAAAATCATATCAATATAATTTACAACGAATTAAACTATCCGCAGCGGCACTAGTGAAGTCACAAGTATAAAGTTTTTATCCGATGTTTAGCTGGATTCCAAGCCGGCAGATTACTCACGCAGATGAAAGACATTAATGAACGAACAGCGGATCTGAATTAATACTTTTGAATAGTAATATCTTATAGAAAAGAGGTATTATTGCGAAATATCTATAGAGTGTGTGACTGGTTTTGATATTTATGACAATGTAATTATTATTTACAGAGGAATCCTAGAGAACAGTGCGACGAGTATTTTCGAAGGATCCTAAACTAAAGGAAAATTTAATACTCCTGCTAAACATAAAAAAGGATGACCAAGAAAAGAATTAGCAAATTTAACCGCTGTGCAATCCGCCAAAAAGTTAATTACTATTATGAAAGAGCTATATCAGCTATATCAAATACGCTATATCAAAATATATAAGAATTAATTATACGAATTGGTGACGATAGAAGCAGTGGGTCTGAAAAAAAATCAGAAGATTCCTGTCCGCCAAATACTTCTTGGTAAGATTGTATTCTGTAACATATCTGGTGTCAAATTTTTAGATTTTAAATTGTTCGACGACTAATTAAACTTTTATTTCACTAAAACTATTGTTTTATTATTCTATGTAAACCTAAGTTGTAAAGTCGCTATATGAAGTACTAAGTTACTTTAGTATCATCACAAATATTATTACCAACCAGTGGACCGTGGACCAGTAGTGGTCCGCGGCAGCTAATATATGGTTCGCGAATGATGTCAAATTTTGGTGGTTGGCAGTAAAACATAAAATATTTTGACATTTAAATTTACTAATAGACTTTGAATTTCATTAACTTTTAATATTTACTTAGAAATTCACACATCCCATCATGCAAAATATCAGAGTTATTTTCTAAATATAGTTTTTTTTATGATGTCATTTCCTGCTGAGTTTGAAATTACTTTTTTTTGTTTATTAATTTATTTTTATTATGCCTACAGAGTGGTCCCTGCTAACAAGCATTCTATAAAAGTGGTCTCTGATGAAGAAAAGATTGGGAACCCCTGCTATTTTGAGTATAATGTGTTCCTTGGAGTATAGACACTATACTTACAGTGTAGTGTCCATATGGTTCCTTGAAGTTAGGCGTCAAATGTCAATCAAAATGTCATCATTGACATTATTTTGGCTTATAGGTTATTTAAATTGAAAATAGAAGTAAAAAATATATAAGAAATACTAAGAGAATATAAATCAAAATAAAAATGTCTCAACGAACGCTTACGTTTGTTACTGGAAACATCAAAAAATTAGACGAAGTAAGGGCTATCTTGGGGAATACTTTTCCTTTAGAGGTTATTAATTATAAATTAGATCTACCAGAGTTGCAAGGTGAAATAGATGAAGTATCGATAAAAAAATGCCAAGAGGCGGCACGTGAATTAAAGAGGCCCGTTTTTATCGAAGATACTAGCCTATGTTTCAATGCACTAAAGGGTTTACCAGGACCTTATATTAAATGGTTTTTAGAAAAATTAAAACCTGAAGGATTGCATAATCTTTTGACAGGATGGGAAGATAAATCTGCTGAAGCAGTTTGCACATTTGCTTATAGTTCAGGTGAAAATAGTGAGGTAGTAATTTTTCAAGGAATAACCAAAGGTACAATAGTGTCTCCAAGAGGTTCCAGAGATTTTGGATGGGATTGTGTCTTTCAACCCATAGGGTATGATAAAACCTATGGAGAATTACAAAAAGAAGAAAAAAATAAAATTTCTCATAGGTATAAAGCATTAGATAAATTAAGAAATTATTTTATAGAGAACCATTCACAACTATAAATAATATAGGCATAAAAAATATGTAATATTTTCTAATTATTGTTATTGTAAGTGTAAAATTAAAAAAATATCTTTTTCATACATTTTTTATTTACTTACAATCAATAGTAAACTTAACATAATCATTAAAACATAATTGTGGTAATGTAAAGCTATTTCACCATTGAATGATGCTAAAATTTCAGGTGCAACATATGGTTCTAAATTAGATTTATTGTAATCTTTGTAATACCATTCATGATTGTCAACATGTCTTTGTTTATTAGTTGCAGAGCTTTCAATTTCTGAAAATCTTGTTTTAGCCTCACGATTGGTAACTGGAGAATAATTATGGTGAAGATCATAATGTTCAGCATGAGGCATATTAACTTTTGTAATAGTTGCTGCTCTACTGCTATTTTTAATATCAATAATATCTGAACTCGGTAATAGTATTGCAGATAGAGCTGTGGGTCGACTTTCAACATTTTTGATTGTTGGTGTGAGAGTAGAGGTTACAGTTAGAGGTGTTGAACTATTTATCTCTGGCCATCCCTGCATACTAATGTCGTCTGCTATGTCCGTAGTGATGATTCCTTCTTTTTCAGTTGTAAAGCTAATAGTTATGTTTGCTTCCATGAGATTATACTTGCTTAAATTTAAGGGATCCATATTTTGTTCTTCAATTTTTTTTGTTTTATTATACATAATTTGGGTTTTGTTATCATTTCTGTTGTATGCTTCCAGTTGATGTATTTCACTCTTTATTTTTTTATGAGTCAAAGTATTATTAGCTTTTATTGTAATTGGGGAAGTACTTTCAATATCTGAAATACTTTGAGTTTCTCTCTCAGAATTAAAGTTTTTTTTAACAGCATCATTACCTTTTTTTGTATAAATTCCAATTGTTGGACCTGGTATAGGCATGAACCCATCAGATGTAGTTGGTAGCATTGGTGAAAAACCACCAGTCTCAAATCTTGGTGGCTCTGTAACTTGATATTTTTTTGTATGGGGCTGGTTATTCTTATTTTCTGTCCAGTCTATTTTACGCCCTGTGTTCAATAATTTTCCCATGTCTATTGAAGGAAGAGGTACACCAAAAAATGTAAAGCTACTATTTGGAATAGGGACTTTTAAAGCAACTCCAGTTTTTTTTGTTGTGTTTTTCATGGCAGCATAAAGAGTGGGTGTATTACCCAAATTATTATTAAGAAGCTTATTAGTATGATTGAATTCATCATTCATATGTTCCATAAAAGTTTCATTGTAAGGATAATCCACATAGTCATCATAGAAATATTCGGACTCTTCAGGTGAAGGGCGGCTATTTATTTTATTTTCTTGGTAATTATTTTTCATGTGTGTTTCGTAGTCTTTAATCTTATCTAAGGTAGAATAAACTTGTGACGTTGCTAAATTTGGTAAAAGTGCTTCATTTTCGAATGTTGAACACGATTTAAAATCTGGATTAGTAATCGACATTTTGGCGCAGTCATGTTTTGAGAAGGGCATTCCTTTAACATAGGTTCCATCAGCACATTTTGGGCCAATAGAATTGGACTCGGATAGCCATGATTTAAGCCAAATAATAGCACAGTTGCAGATTAGTGGATTACCTGAAAATATTATAAATAATCACAACCAATTAAATCATCTTACACATTCTTCAAAGAATATTAAAATTTCGTCTTACCATCTATATCTAAAATAGCAATGTTATTTCTTAATTTTGCAAAATTATTTTCATATATGGATGTCAGTCTATTATGTCGTAGGGACAAAATTTTTAACCTGGGCATATTGTCAAAAGGTTGACTGTTAATAACGCATATATGATTGTTGTCCAAATTCAGTTCCACTAGCCATTCCATAAACTGAAATGATTCTTTTGTAATCCTTGTTATCCTATTGAAACTTAAATCAAGAACTTCTAGGGAGACAAGTTGTTTTATGCCAATATTTTCCAAATTACTCAACTGATTGTTGCTCAAATTCAAATATTGCACCAGTGGTATGTTCTCAAAGGCTCGTAACGCTATAAATTGCAGCCTATTTCCTTGCATTTCAATAATGCGCAACGTGGGTAGATTTGAAAATGCGCGATCTGGAATATCTATTATATGATTTCTGCTTAAATATATAGATATCAGCTTGGGAAGATTAGCTATAGCCATTGGGTGAATTATTTCTAATTGATTATTATCTAGGTCTATAGTCTCTAAATTATTTAAATCCCTGAAGCTACCCGATCGTAGTTCTATAATTTTATTACTTTGCATTTTGATGTTACTTAATGTTTGTATATTATTTATACTGTTACCGTCGAAAATCTTTATTTGGTTATGGCTTGCGTCTAATATTTTTAATTTCGATAGCATATTTAATGTGTTTGGTAATTCGTTAAGAATATTTGATGATATGTTCAAAGTTTCTATCTCAAGACGTCGGTTCACTACATTTGGTGTGATATTTTTTAATTTATTTTTACTAAAATCGAGTTCTAATAAGACATCATTATTCTGGATTGTCATAAAGTCAAAATTCTCTATTTTATTTCCGTGAACGTTAACTTGTTTTAAATAAGAAAGCTTACTAAAACTTTTTGGATGAATACTTAATATTTGATTGTCACTTATATCTAATATCTCTAGATGTTCTAAATCACTAAAAGTCGACGTCTCAACTTGTCTAAGGCCATTTCGTTTCATATAAAATCTGCGTAAATTATGTAACGTTTTCAAACCCCCAAAGGGTATTTTCTGTATTCCATTATTAGAAATATCCAGAGTGCGTAAAGATGGTAAGTCCAAATCTGGAGATGGAGGCAATGGCAAAGTTGTTATTTGATTTCTTCTTAAACATAGTTGTTCTAAGCCCCTCGGTAAACCTGGTAAAAATTCTACTAATCGATTGGAACTAGCATCTAATTCGTATAGGTTTGGCAAATTACGGAAAGTTGCTGGATGAATTGATATCAAAGAGTTGCCTGATATGTTCACATATTCCAGTAAAGGAGTTTCCATAAAAGTTAACGGATCTATTATTGTCAATTCGTTGTTACTTAAATCAACCCTTCGTAAGGCTGGAAGATTGAACAATAGTTTGGGCTGTAATCTTTGAAAATAATTGTTTGACAAATCTAACCCTTTTAGAGAAGGCAAATTCCAAAATGGACCTTCATTATAATCGTTTAAGGAATTGTTACTTAAATGTAATTCTCGTAAGGCGGGCATGGCTATGAAAGCATCCGCATCAATAAATTTTATAGTATTTTTGTTTAAGTGTAATCGTTCTAAGCTTGGATGGCCTCTTAACGCGCCTCTTGGAATTTCTTGTAGTAAGTTATCACTCATATCTAAATATCTTAATCGGGGCAATGCTTCGAGTAAAGATATAAATTCTGATATGTGCATTATTTTATTACCAATAAGAGATAGTTCCTCCACACCGCTTCCAGATTGTTGTAGGAATGATTCAGGATGTATTTTGACTATATCGTTAAAGTTTAAGTCTATTATTCTTAATTTTGGTACTCTGTGAAACGCTCCGTAATGTATTATATTTATATTGTTATTTGATAAATACAAGATTTCTAACATTGGTTGATCTACAAAGGCTCCTTCATTCAATTTGTTGATAACATTATAATTTAAGTTTAACATAGAGAGCATAGGCAAGTCTCTGGTAGCTCTACCAATCATAGACGCGTCTGATATCATGTTGTTCCTTAGTGATAGTTCAGTCAATTCAGGGAGTAATGACAAAGCTCTCATATGAATAATGTTGATCCCACAATCAGTAATTTCTAATTTTCTAAGTTTTGGCAAATTATAGAAAGCATTTTCTTTTAAGGCTTGCAAACTCTTACTTCCGTGTATGAACAACTTTTCCAAATTTGGAAGGTTTTCAATGTTGCGTTCGTGTATACTATTCAAATTTTCTGATCGTATATTTACATATCTTAATTTGGGCATATTTATAAGGGCTGGTATCCGTTTTAAATTTTGTGATTGTATCGTCAGCGCTTGTAAATTCTGTAACTTCATCAAACTTTCCGATGGGACACTTGTAAGATCATTTTCTACTATAAATATTTCAAGTAGGTTCACTTCTTGCGTCTCTAACCAAGCAGCCGACACACGTTCTAAACCATTATGACGAAGCATTAAACGAAGGACTTTTACATTTTGAAATAATCTTCCTGGTAACGAAGGCAAGTAATTACTTTCAATGATTAATTCGTCTATATTTTTATTTATTAATTCACCTATTTTTTGAATGCCTTTCGAAACCTGAGCCAAGTCGCTGTGCGTGCACCTATAATAAGAAAATATATTAGAGTTATTTGGTTTGTTTGTGCAATAAACACAAAAAAATTAAAAAATACAGTAAAATAATAATACAAGATACCATATCTGTATGTCTTCGTTTCGGTGGGTACATATACAAGGGAGTATGGAATCTGGAGAAGGACATATTGATATGTGTCCTGAAGCAATGTGAAGTAACGATAGTATTAACCATAACAATATTTTTTCTTTCTTGAAATCCATTCCTCACAGACTGTCATTGTTGCATGCTTAACTAGTTCATTTAATTTAATCGCATCTGAAAATATTTTAAGAAAGTAAATTTTAGGTACATTAAGAATCAAGAGGCCAGTTGCGACGCAAGGGCACAAAGTGTGACTGTAAAATAGACTGGTTGTGGGTTCGATCCCCACTCGAGGAAATGAGATATTTATTTAAATTTATATTTCCATTTCTTCGCTCTGGTGTCGAGGCAAAGCGCGCTGTTGAGTGCCGCCACTCGGCGGTCGAAGTGGAGAACAGAATGTCTTGATATTAGGTTCCCTCTGCCTTCCCTGTTGTGTCTGGGATACAGCGTGAAGCTGATTTGATTTAAGAATCCTTCTAGTACCCATTTCATAACATTTTTTTAAAGATACTATATGTAACGCACCGTAAGATTCGACTGTAATCCCTTTCCCGTGAAACAACCATATTTTGTTCGTGAATTACCCTGGAAACGTGACTAGCATGAATCAACCTAGTAATGCTAATAAATAACTTACTAATAATTTGTTATATTTAAATATATTCTTTTGTTTATTAGTAATAAACAAAAGAATATATTTAATTATCCAGTTGCATCAAGGACGTGATGAAACAATAAGTGCAAAACAATGGTCAGTTCAGTTATTTAGTTGCACTTTCACTCCCATTGTTCGTATTTGCTATCTGTAGCTCCTAATACTTTGCAACAGTGTAACAGGTTATACGGTTACACAATAAATTGAAGGTTGGCCAAATTTTTGTGTAAATCGTAAACCATATCTCCCATAGATAGGCCTATATCAGATTAATTCGTTCGATCTTAAATATTTCACCTTTTTGATTTTTACTCTTAAATATATGAACAAGAATAATTAAATACCTATAACTAAGAAGGAGAAGACAGAAGGAGTCTAATGTTAAGACACTCTGTTCCGCACTTTCCGCCCAACTCGAGGCATTGCGTGTTGAGTGGCAGAACTCAATCGCGGATTTTCGTCATGATGCCAGTGCGATAAAATAAAAATATTCATAAATAAGAATTAATTTCCTAGAATGGGGATCGAACGCACAACCGTCGCACTACAGTCACATCCTTGTGACCACGACGGCCTAAATAAATATTTATTTTCGTTTATACCACAAATATATTTACATTAGAGATAAATTCACAATACAGTTGTTACGTTAATTAAGTAAGCAGTACATAACTTTTGTTACAAAATCGAAATAAAACATTCAGACCTAATCAAAAATTTCTCAATAGTAAATCTAACGTTATATGATTGTGTACTTAGATGCAATCTTTTAACGTAACCCGTAATCAGTCAACGCGACCAGTCAGTCACATTTGTTACAGTTATGTAGTTTTCTCGCAAATAACTGTCGCTGTAAATAGGCAAAAAAAACTACTAGGTTATAGTATAACTATCCATAAATATGTATAACAATACACAAATCAGTGCATTAATGGCGCAGTTGATATATGTGCATTTGAAAATTATGGTTACGCGTTTGATTTCCGTGATATATAAAAGTGAAAGGCATGGTGGATTATTAGTAAATTAATAAAATATAGTTTTATAGTAGCGGTGTTATTATAGTTATTTATATTTTTAAGACAACGATGCTATTGTGATAATATACCCATTGATAAGTCGCTGACTTTATATGATAGCCGTGTATTTTATTCTATTTAAATTTATAAAGTTTAAATAATTACAAAAATAAGTGGATTTATATGGGTGAACAATTTCGAGTATGGATATCACAATAGTGATTTTATCTTCAACAACGTAATATTACAACATAAAACTACGTCACAAATTTACTTGGTTACCAAAACTTAATATTTAATATTTTTCAGTCTTACTCTTATAGCTGCAAGAAATTATCCACTAGTACCGTTACGAAACATTTAGGATCACCAAAAATTATAGTCTAGTAATATGAGGAAAGATGTGCTTTATAATCCTAAATGGAGCAAACTAGGTATATAGAGTGTTTTTATTAGCACCACTTAAAATAAAGCCACAGTTTTACCTACTCTATTAAAATCTAATACAACTAAAAAAATCCGAAAAATTAAAAAGTTATTTTTTCTAACAAAATAAATAATAAAACTATCGTTGTAAAATAAAACACCATTTGTCAAAAATGACGCACGCACACATAAACTTATCAAAGGGAAACCGTCGCATACGCCTCATTCCGAAACTGAGTCGTAGGTATTGGCGGCAAAGTTCAAAGCTGATTAACCTTTAGTAGTATGTGTTTACGTTATTGGCATCTATGCGTAACTGTCACACGATATATAGGTATGGATAAACATCGTGAAATGAAAACAAAAATCCTACGTCTAAACTGCTGATTATTTTTTTTAGGTATGGATTTAAAATATTTTACCCTATATGCTGGTCCCGTAAAAGGAGCGGTGACGCTTCCATCCTCAATTTTCTAGATCCTAGATAAGAAGAAAACTTTCTTATCTAGGATCTAGAAAATTGTAACTGTCATTACAATTTCATGCAATTGAACATGATCTATTTTTTATTTTACTATATTGTTTTGTCATTGTTGCTTAATAAATAAAGTTTGACCTACATCATATTAAAAACTATTTGTGTCTTTGGAAGTAGCTACGATCTCTCATATGTTGTATTCCGATTTATCTGTTTCGGCACCCAATACTCAAAATATTGGAATTTTTACTGTGTTTTATCGTACATGTAATGTCTCAAAAATTGGGCAGAATGTAGGAAGCGTGAAAAATATTTTATAATAATTATAGAGTCCAGTCGTGGCGCAGGGGCACAAAGTGCGACTGTTTGTGGGTTCGATCCCCATTCGAGGAGATGAAATATTTACTTAAATTTATATTTCCATTTCTTCGCTCTGGTGTCGAGGCAAAGCTTGGTGTTGAGTTCTGCCACTCAACACGCAACGCCTCCAGAATTCGGCAGAATGTGGAGAATGGTGTGTCTTAACACTAGGTTACCTACCCTGCTGTGTGCGGGATACAACGTGAAGCTGAAGCTTAATAATTACAGAAAACATAATGTTTCTAAGACAATGCAATCAAAATATCTCGTATCATTGTTTATGCTTTTTTTTCCGATTGAATTTTATTGCTATTGACCTGGACTGGTCTTGACAACGTCACCGGGCGAGAGAAGCTCACTCCTGAAGAAAAAGTACGAGCTTTGATGGACGCTTATGAAGTGTTGACGATCGCATGGGAATGCCCTGCATACGCTAATCAGGAGGGATTTCGACCGTTGGGGCCCGTCGCGCCGAGGCGCGGACGTGCCGTGAGATGGCACTGGCCTCGCCGCCTCTTACAGCGGCGGAGAGTGTGTCGTGAGACTGAGGAGTGAATTCTGATTATGTATTGGGCGTTTACGACAGTAATTGGATCGTCGAGATCCAGAAGGACGCTACGAGGGCGTCGAAGAAGCGGGTGTGGGTGAGGAGCGTATTTACACGCTTCAACAATCAGTGGGTTTTAGTGGGAATCTGCACGCTCGTAGTAGCGCTTGGCTAGGCGATTGCAGAATTCCTTGAGCGATTCTAGCTCGAAACCTTTATGTAGGTCCACGTTACATACGTACCATAGGCATCCGGATGCCATTCGGAGAAATTTGTTTTGGACCCTCTGAAGATGTATCTTGGTGGAAGATATTTTAAGCATCGTATGCTGCATTTTATATGAGATTTACCGCATAATCACAACCTATAGGGTTCTTCCCGTGAACCTACGCTACTAAAATAAAAATTTTGGCAAAAAGTGAGAACTTACAATGCAAGTAAAGGGAAAAATTGCAAAAATTTAAATTGATAGGTTCATAGAATCAAAACCTGTAGGGCGTTTCCCTTAGACTTGCAATTATATAATTAATAATAAGGCCTACAATTAAGTTTATATGAAATTTGAAGACGAGAAATGAGAGCTTGCTGTACAAATAAAGAAAAACTTTTATAATTTGTGCTTCCCGTTGATCTACAATACTGAAATTGGTACCGAGCCATGGTAAGTCCGACTCACACTTGACCGATTTTTTTACATACAGTTTTCTATGTGTAAGTAGGTGGGAACCTATCTGTCCTGTCCTGTGGGTACGTGTCTATCATCAAGCCACTCTCTGAAGGACTTCAGAAAGGGCCTTTTAAAGCCGTAGACTTTAAAAGGCACTTTCCCTTGAAGCACCTAAAGAATAAAGTTTCTAATTTGTCCCTTGAAGCACCTAAAGAATTAAGTTTCTAATTTAACGCAATCAAAAGATACGAACATTGCATCGTTTTTACTGTATTTTGTATAAAATTTGATGCGTATTCAAAACCTATAGGGTACTGTCCGTGGACCTACCAGACTGGTTATCAAATTTGGCACGAAGTGAGAACTTACATTACAATATAAATAAAGGGAAAATTTTTAAAATAAAATAAAATAAATGAGCTTCACGCTGTATCCACACAGCACGATAGGCAGAGGGAACATAGTGTTAAGACACTCCGTTCCCCACTTTCTGCCGGATTCTGGAAGCATTGCGTGTTGAGTGGCAGAACTCAACGCCGCGCTTTGCCTGGACACCAGAGCGAAGGAAATGGAAATATAAATTTAAGTAAATATTTCATCTCCTCGAACGGAAATCAAACCCACAATCAGTCGATTTTTACAGTCACATTTTGTTGCCCCGGCGCCACGGTTGGCCTTTAAAAATTTTCAAAAATTCAAATTTATGGGTATTTCATAGAAAAAAATGATTAGGGCTAAGTTATATTTATAGTACATTTCATACAAAATGAGTGCACACACACGCAAATTGAAGTTTGTCACCTTTATGGTAGTAGGGTACTTCGTACCGGAAATTAGTACGTAGGCCTTGGAGACCAGATCGACTCGCACTTAACCGGTTTTATTTTGTATGATATTATTTTTATTACTTTCTTTATATAGTAGTATAAACACTATAGGTGGTACAGTATCTGTTTATTTATCTTACGACGTGTTTCACTTTATATCAATCCAATAATACATCAGCGTAAGTTTTATAATAGCGCGCAATTTGCGTAATCACATCAGAAAGTAGTAATAATATAACGTAGAGGCTCACGTGTGCTTCTTAATATATGTAGGGTACACACACGTTTTTATTATAATTGACTTCAAATTTAATCAATTAATTATTTTTGCGTATGAAAAAGTAAATAAAATAATGTTATTTTATCACCTATGAATGAAAGTATAAACAAAATTGGATAGGTAATTAGTTTTACCTGTTGCGAAACAATATCCTGAGATTTGAACACAAAATTCAAGAAGCTTATAAAATCGTCAGTTACGTAAGTCTTCACTTTCGGGCTCAACCGAGGCCTATGATAGGTAAACACGGACTGGATGCGGTGCATATTTCGCATGCAAACACCCGACTTTCGGTTCATGGCTCGATGCGCACCAGGTAACTTATCTTTCACCATTGTGGCGCGTGCCTTCATACGTAACCTCGTCTTCTAGATGTAGACCAGCCAGTGTGTATTAAGTGTTGTATGCCTGAATATACTATATGGAATTGAGCTTTTACTACATATTTATATATAAATATATATTTTTCTTTTTTCAGCTTCACGCTGTATTGCGTATGTAGCAGGGTAGGCAGAGAGAGACGCATGGGCACAAGCATGTGACTATAAACGCGACAGGTTGTGTGTTCAACGCCCGCTCGAGGAAACGAAATATTTCATATTTTCATTTCTTTGTTCTGATGTCGAGGCAAACCTCAATGTTGAGTTTCACCACTCAACACTCAATTCCTCCAGAATTCGGGAGAAAGTGGGAAATGGAGTGTCTTAACACTAGGTTCCCTCTGTCTACCCTGCTACATGCGGGATATAGCTTGAAGCTAAAAAATATACAAACATTATCCGTCTATCATATCTGAATAATCTTTGGTCAGTTGCAAAATAAAAATTGTGCATGCGTTTAATCAAGATTAATCCAGTGTTGTAGCAACTAGGAATGTTGGACAATAAAGTTGACATATCAATTAAAGTTACTTTTAATATTACATATCTATTTATTTTTTATAATTATTTTTAAAGTAAAACTGTAAACTCTAATCAATAATAATGTTATTGAACTTAAAATAGATGTCAACAAGTTTTTAAAGTGTAAATGAATGCTGAACACTTTTTTTTTTATATGTTGGTACATTTTTGTAAGTAGCTAGTGGCCGCCCACAACTCCGTTTGGATTTTATGTTTCTACTGACATTCTTTCTTATACCATAGAGTGGAAATCCAACATAATCGTCGGTTTTAAGGCAGACATTGTCCCACTGCGTAACAATAATTTTAATTTAAAATGATATTTATTTACCAACGAATACCCTAAATCCTGTCTATGTGTTTATGGCAAACTACAAAAAAGTTTCATTCAAATCTAACCAGTAATTTCGTATATGAAATAGACAAAATATCTAAGAGATAGACAACATTTTTAATTATCGTAGAGTGGAACACATCTATTAGTATTTATTCAATTACTTTAAGTTATGTTTTTTAGTAAACTCATTTTACATCCAAGTCAATCCAGTTATCAAATACTCTTATAGAACATTTTATTCTTACATAAAATATCTTTATTATAATATAGATTATTATTAGAGAAATATTTATAAATAAAATATCCGGTTCTCACTCTTATAGCGAAATACATTAGCAGCATGACGAAGCGAAAATAGTGTCACTAATTGACACTCTAAAATGAGCTTTTCGTTATTCAATTTTGATACCTACAACATAATTACAAATATTTTTTGAATAGAGCTTGAGATAACATTTTAAAACACTGGCCAAAAGCGAGTTAGACTCCCTACCGTGGGTTCCTTACTAATTTCAAGATTCACCGGGAAGTACTACTTATAAAAGTTGACAATCCTAAGTTTGCGGGCCTATGCACTCATTTTGTATGAAAATGTAATTATAAACTACAAATATAAGTTTATAATGACTCTTTTCTTTCAAATATCTAAAAACAAACATTTTTATCTTTATTTGTATTATAAGTTCTAACTACGTGCCAAATTTCATAACTTTAAGCCTACAGGAAGAATCCTATAGGCTTTGATTACGCGGCGAATTTCATATAATATAAATTGCAGTAAAAACGATGCATAAATACCCATATCTTTTAATTTTATTGATATAGAATTGAACTGGATTTTTTTTGTGTTTAATGAAACCGTGGACCTGAATCGAGCGATCTCGATATAAATGGTCTTGACATACGAACAGATGGATTACAAAGTGGACATATAAGGGTAGGCTTTTAAAATACGCAACCATGAAAAACCGAACGCACCTATTATGAAAGTCGATTTTTTATCTTAATACATTCTTACATTTACCTAAGAAGAAGAGAAAGACAATATTTTTGATTCAATTCTTTATTTTTCACACTCTTAGACCCAATATTAATATAACTAGACCATACAAATACATATATCTATAAATATTATTATTTTTCCAAGTGGACTTGAACTCAATCATCATTTTCAGTGAGACTCGTTAGGTACAACTGCGACATGATATTACATACTTAATTTTTTCTTTTTTCAGTTTAATGTTTTGTTCTGCATGGGAGTGGAAGGTAAGAAGAATGTCCCAAACCCACTCCCCGTTTAAGATATAATGTATTAAGTGGTGGAATTCAAATTACAAGATCGAGGAATTGAAAATAATTTATTTTATCGAACCCACAACCATAGCGTTTACATTCAGAGGCCGTCCAACTGCGTATAAGTCTAGGTACATATAACTCTGTGGTTCTCCCATTCTTATATCTAACATGATAAAAGATTTGACAACTTTTAATTTAGTATGACATTCAAATTAAAAGTGAAAAGTCAATTTTATAACAAGAAAGTAACGTTAATGTCATTTATTATTCATTTTCATTAAGTTATATTATTACTATTCAATATATCCAACAAGAAGATAATTTAAATCATATTATCATTAGATCACCGTCAGTCCACCAACGATTTTGATTTCCTCATAGTTCATAGAGTTAGTTAACATAGAGTCAGCCTCAAATACATATATCTTATAATATGGATCAGTGGCGTAGCTGGGGGGGTGCGAGCGGTGCAGTCGCACCGGGCAACAAAAGGAAAGGGGCATCAAAGTCTACGATCAATTTTTCTAATTTTTTTTCAATCAAGAATCAAGAAATGTACAAGAAAAATAAGAGAATAATAATGAAAAATACAATCTCGCTATCATGTCAATTGACCATGAACTAGTCGCTATTATTGATTTTGAAAATGTGATTAATGACTTTGCTAGTCAAAAAGAGCGTAATGTCCGTTTTAAATTTTTGCAATATTTTTTACCAAAATCTAATGTTATAACTTATAACTTAACTTAACTTAGCTTCACGTTTTTCCCTAGTGGGGTAGTCAGAGAGAATGGAGCGCCAAACGCTACGGTCTCTACATACCTCTTTCGCCTCGTCCACTGTTATCAACCTATACATGCCCTCCGGGCATTTCTGTTTCTGTCTTCTTCATTCTCACCGTGACATCCTAGCTAGTACCTGCCATTCTGTATGTATCTCTTCATTGCGGATTCAATCAGCTAAGCGGACTCCGCATATCCTACGAAGAGATCGCATCTCCACGGCATTCATCTTTCTTTCATTCTGCTTCTGTAATACCCACGTTTCGCTGCCGTATAACAGCGTCGGTACCAACACTGCATTATGTACGGCCAAACGCGCAGCTGTGTTGACGTTTCGCCGTCTCATCAATGCAGCTAAGGCTCCGTTAACCTTGTTACCGGCAGCAATACGCCTTTCCACATCCATCGTAACGTATTTTCCATTTCTACTGAACATACTTCCCAAATATACCACTTCATTCACTTATTCTAATATCTTACCATTTACACTGATTTTGCATTCCGTCCTTAGTTCATCTCTTTCAAAAATCAGAACCTTTGTCTTATTCTCATAGAGGCTTAGACCATTATTTTCACAAGCTTCTTTCAGAGTGGTGACCAATGCCTGCAACTCGCATTCTGATGATGCAATAAGCACTGCATCATCTGCGTACAGCAGGCAATTCACATTCAGGTCACCTACTTTCAGTCCCATATCACTTTGTTTCACTCCTTGGAGACAGCTATCCAAATACAAATTGAACAACCAAGCTGACATGGCGCAACCTTGTTTAACACCCGATCGGATGTCAAACCAGGGCGACATGCCAGCTCCTACTCGCACGCAGGCTGAGTGATCTCTGTAAAGAGACTTTACAGCCTGCAGCAAGGGTCCGCTCACATTGTACCGGGGTAGTATCTCC
>JAAIXJ010000333.1:12446-221743 GCA_013403705.1 Heliconius hermathena | reverse complement strand
GCCTAAACCAGTCTCTGCACGTTGTATTCGACAAAGCATTGTCTCAACGAGAATTCTGTGTGCTTCTGCTGCAGATTTTTTCTGAATAAAGCAGTGCAATAAAATTCCCCGCAAAAACACTTTATTTGGCACAAAAGTACACATTTTCACAAAGGGAAAATAAATATGTAGTTGACACTGTAGTAAACACTATTCTACTATAATTTGAGGTTACATATAGTACTACTTTGGTGATTCGTTACCGTACGAAATTCCATGCACAGAGTGCCGCAACGCCATCTTTTAAAAAACAGCGAGAACTTATTAAAGATCCTATTATTTGTACCGCTCGAATTCGGGTTCCCAGAACGATGATTGGTCTTAGACATATTTCATTTAAGGTCGTGCTCATGCGTACTCTGGCAGAGGTTCACTTTACGGTCCAGCGTCAGTCGGTTCTCGTCAATGAGTACTATGTCAGTTCTTCAGTTATATTGTTTTGGACTTTAGTAGTAAGGAATTTATAAAAGTATAAAGTACAAAGTGTGTCTTCTCATGTTTCATAATTTTATATTTCGTATCGAGATCGAGTTACGGCGCGAAGGCAACTAAGAATGTTGAAACATCTACTGTAGTACGCCCTCCATTTAAACATATAATACCCTCCTTTCGGTATTATGGTAATTCAATCAGTCATCAGTATATAAATATATAACAGTACGTCACGAGGCTGTCGAGGCGCAGTGGAATGGGTAATGGTAGTACCGATAGTAATGGGTCCGACTCCCACTAGTGTTAAAAAGTTTAAAACCGTTTTTATTTTTACTTTTGTGTATACCTATGCAATATAAAATTATAATTTTAATTTATGTAGGTATAGAAAAAAATATACAAGCAAATTATAATACGTGATCACTTTTATATTTATGCGTGATCATTTTTAAATAATAAATTATTTTTGATGCACAATCTAGGGAAAGTATTAAATTTGAAAAACTTTGGATTTTCTTTAACTTAAACTTAAACTTTAGATTGTTCACTTCTTCTAGTAACCTCTAAGATTTATATTTAAAAATTAAATCAGTTTCACGCTGTATCCCATACACAGCAGGGTAGGCAAAGGGAACCTAGTGTTAAGACACTCCGTATCTCACTTTCCGCCGAAATCTGGAGGCATTGCGTTTTTTGCGGAGGCATTTGCCTCGACGCCAGAGTGAAGAAATGAAAATACAAATTTTATTAAGATTTATATTTTAATATGTTTAATATATCTGTGGATAATACTTTTTAGATAACGTATAAGAATTTGAACGTAGCGGGATTTGAACCTGAGCCTCTTGGAAACCGTCCAAGCGTTCTGACTGCTAATTCATACGTTCTGGTGAACGTAGCGGGAGGAACGTTTTCTAAAAATATTTTTTCTTTCCTAAGTGTGGAATAATATTTTAAAATTGTTAAAAATATATCTGTGGATTTACTAATTTACTTTTTGTATAACTTTTAAAATTTATTAATATATTTTCAAGCGATTATATTAACAAATTTAAAATAAACAACAGCATAAATTTTATTTGTTAAAACTGCTAATAAAAGCCTTTAAATAAAAAGGTGATGTACCATTTAATGCAATTATCTCCTCAAATTTCAAAGTCAGTTCTTAATTAATGTAATTTTCTCGACTAATTAGTGAAATAAGTGATCTGGACCAAATTATCTTTAACAATATTAATATGATAAGAGGTTAAGATATAATACTTATGGACTAATATTCTAGCATGGACAATTAAACATTCCATTTAGTTTTTGGTATGTGGAAAAAATGTAAGTAAATATAAGTAAATTATTGAACTAGTTAATTTCAATTTTGAGTAAATAGGTGAATATAATGTTTATTTTTGTTCTTTTATGTAAAAGCTTTGAGAAGTCAAATAAAGTTATGGTTCACCTTTTATATAACTAAGTAAGAACTTTTAATAGAGGCCAGTCGTGGCGCAGCGGCACGAAATGTGACTGTAAAATCGACTGGTTGTGGGTTCGATCCCCACTCGAGGAGATGAAATATTTACTTAAATTTATATTTCCATTTCTTCGCTCTGGTGTCGAAGCTAAACGCGGCGTTGAGTTCTGCCACTCAACACGCAATGTCTCCGGAATTTGGAAAATGGGGAACGGACTGTCTTAACACTAGGTTCCCTCTGCCTACCCTGCTGTGTGCGGGATACAGCGTGAAGGTGAAAAAAAAGAAGAAAAAAAAAACAACTTTTAATAATAGGTCACGGTCGTCACTACACAGTGACTTATAAATTAGAACTAGTTTCTAAAATCTTTCTGAAGTAGTAGTAGCTAATATATTTATTTATAAACTAGCGGCCCATTCGCAGCTTCGCCCGCATTCTACCTATAAGTAATTTATTATGCTGCATTTCCCATAAGATTAATTATATAATTTATACATTTAATAGCAAGTGAGGAGTGTCTTCGTGGATGGCATTATCTGAAACAACTGGACAATGTTCTCTTCCTCCAAGTCACGGTCAGGTGACTGGTCCTCTTATTTTCTAACTTGTCTAAGTAAAATAATGGCTTTATGTTATATACCAACCCTTAATAGCATAAAATTTCAAATTTTATAGTTTATTTTAATTTTCTTGTATGTGTTATCTACACTGCGTTTCTGATCGTATATCGTTCATGTGATCACTGATGTTGGGTCTACAATTATTAACTTTGTAACTATACCTTAGATCTAAGACTTATTGTAAATCTGTTTTGTGATCCTTTTGATTCTAAATAAAAAAAAAAAAACTATTATTAAACTACTATTGGAATATTCTTTTTTTCACCTAAGAAGGCAGAAGTAAAAGTAAACTTAAAATACACATGCTATAATATTATGAACGACAATTGTTGCGACAAATCACTTGCTATTCTGGTAATAGAAACAAATATGTAGGTACTCATTAGTCACCCCCAAAGGATAACAAATTAATAACCTTTAAAAAGACATTATTATCACCAAGGCTATTATTATTTATAACAAAACTCTAACAAAAATCCAGAAATAAAAATATTTTCTTAAAAACATAAATAAATTTAGGATCATAATTTTATATAATTATGACGATGTTATGACAATATGATAATTTAATTGTTTACGTTTGCGTTGTCTTATTAAAACAATGATCATTTCCAGTGAAATCAAAACAAACTGTTAATCTAAACTATTTACCTGCGTAGTATGTTTACGTAGCAAATAAACTCTTTATACTCATTGCATAAAAAGTTTAAATCGTAGATTGTTTTTAAATGATAATTTCTTCTAAAATAATCATAATTAAAATAATAATAATAATAAATGGCCAGTGGTGGCGCAGGAGCATAAAATGTGACCGTAAACGCGACTGGTAGTCGGTTCGATCCCCTGTCGAGGAAATAAAATATTTATTTAAAATTTAAATATTTACATTTCTTCGCTCTGGTGTCGAGGCAAAGCGTGGCGTTGAATTCCGCCACTCAACATGCAATTCCTCCAGAATTAGGCGGAAAGTGGGGAATGGAGTGTCTTAACATTAGGTTCCTCTGCCTACCCTGCTGTGTGCGGGATATTGCGTGAAGTTGTTGACCGGTCAATTACTACATATATCACTACTAGTTTCGAATAAAATTTTTGCATAATATATTCATATCTTATATTGCTGGATGGTGAGAGGAATGTATAAAATGAATGACGACAGAAAGGTGACGGAACTCAATGGAACACTTTCTTGTTTATGATTTATTCATATATTATTTGTTATTTGCGCTCCTAAGCGCATGATGTTTATGTAGAGTCCTAGTATGAAATTTCCATAGGTTACGTGTTTTATACGTATTTTGATGTTTGTTGTCTTAGTTGAAAAAAAAAATATGTGTATACCATCTTAAACAAGACAAGCTAGTGTATAAAAGTGTGATATTGTGGATTTAAAGTTCCCCAAAAAAATCTTAAGTAATTTCGACTCTTGACCTATGAACATGTCACACACAAAAATATGCTTATTATTTTAAGAGTAAAAAATATGCTTATTATTTTAACAGAATAAAAAAATATGCTTATTATTTTAACAGAATTAATTTAAATTCCAGTGATTGAAATGAATTCTATTAAAAGAAGTTATTGTATTATTTTTAATTTTTAATATACGTTTTAATTTATTCATCTACCTCTATTTTCAGGTGGCCTGGGTCAACTTGGAGTGGAATGTGCAAAATATTTACGAGGAAAATATGGACGAGACAATGTTATATTGTCTGACATTATCAAACCGACGAATGAAATATTTAACGACGGCCCATACATTTTCGTTGATATTTTAGATTTTAAAGGCCTGCAAAAAATCGTCGTGGATCATAGAGTTGACTGGCTGATACATTTTTCGGCTCTACTTAGTGCTATTGGTGAACAAAATGTCTCGCTAGCTGTCAGAGTGAACATAGAGGGCATGCATAACGTTATAGAACTTGCCAAGCAGTATAGGCTTCGAGTTTTTGTCCCCAGCACGATTGGGGCGTTCGGACCAGATTCGCCGAGGAACCCCACTCCAAATATAACAGTACAAAGACCTAGAACTATTTACGGTGTCTCAAAAGTGCATGCAGAATTATTAGGAGAGTATTATTTTCACAAGTTCGGATTGGACTTCCGTTGTCTTAGGTTCCCGGGTGTTATTTCAAGTGATCCCCCCGGCGGAGGGACAACAGGTGAGATATTTTACTAGCAAGTATATGCGTATTGTTTTTAAGGTTTTTTATCAATCGATATGAATCTATGTAAAAAATTAAAATATTAAAATAAATTCATTTCATTAGTCTATAAAGCAAAACATAAAATTTAAATAGCTCTTGTAGCTCAGACGACAGACTTATCTACATGTGTTTCTTTTATCAGCTTCACGCTGTATCCTGCATGTAGCTGGGTAAGCAGAGATAGCCTACTTTCCGCCGAATTTTCAAAGCATTGTATTGCGTGGGGTGGAACTTAACACCATATTTTTCCTCGACATCAGAGCGAAGAATTTAATTTCCTCCAAAGGGAATAGAACCTGTGACGTTTACAGACGCCACGACTGGCCTCTGTGTACATACATTACCTCTATTATACTCCGATACATCTGTAAGTGCGTTGACAAATGTTATTTTCTTTTTCTTATCATCGATGCAACAACAATCAGTACAGTCTTCCCAATATGCCTGGATTGCGAAAAAATACTTATCTATAAAAATCAATAATTTATTGCAGATTACGCTATAGCAATCTTCCATGATGTACTTCGCAAAGGCCACTATGAATGCTACCTGAGACCAGACACCAGATTACCGATGATGCATGTGCGGGACGCTCTCAGGGCTCTCTCAAATTTCTTGGAAGCTCCAAATGAACTGTTAAAACGTAGAGTCTACAATGTTACCTCAATGAGTTTTACCCCTGAAGAGCTTACCGATCAAATGTTCAAACATATATCGGATTTTACAATAACTTACAAGCCAGATAGCCGACAAGAAATAGGTGAGCATTAATGATATAAGCACGACATAAGGAATTAAATTTTTTATAACTTAGCTTTACGCTATATCCCTAGCGGAGTAGTCAGAGAGAATGGAGCGCCAAACGCTACGGTCTCTACATATCTCTATCGCTTTCGTCATCAACCTCTTTTTGCGTGACTTTCCTCAAGTATCTTTGATACTATGTTTTCGAAGGTCAACCGAGGTCCCCCTCTACCTCTATAAGGAAAGGAGGGAGCCGGGTGGCCCACTACGAAAATTTTACTTGACAAAATTTACCCGAACAACATTTACACGAACTTATCTGTTCGAAGCTAACATTTACACGAACTTATCTGTTCGAAGCTAAAGTCCCTTCCTCAATTATCTAATAATAATTTAACAAAATATCTATAGATAAGCTAATACCTCTCTTAGCGCTCATTTTTCCATCGTAAATGTTTTAATCATCGTAATTCTATTTGCATTCTTAAAAAGTTAACGGAATTACTGAGTAAATATAGCATTTACACAAATATTCTTATATTGTTAATGTCCTTCCGTAATAATTTATGGTCATACACAATGAAAAAATATGCAGTAGATATCATTGAACACTTTCAACGAGAATTGATGTGAACGAGATATAACATTTTTTTGAATAGAAGAAATTTAGAGACCTTTCCCCAACAATGGCACAGTATAGCATAAAAAATAATTAAATCAGCTTCACGCTTTATCCCGCATATAACCACAGTAGACAGAGGGAACCTAGTGTTAAGAAACTCCGTTTCCCGCTTGCCGCCGTTGCGTGTTGAGTGTCGGAACTCGACCCCGGTCTATTGCCTATTGGTGCGAGAGGAAAGAAATGAAAATATTAATAAATAATAATTCATTCCCCCGAGTGGGGATAGAACTCACAACCGTCGCGTTACAATAATGCCCTTGTACCCATTTTTTTTAAAAACACACTAAGAAAAACAAAGCTATTCGTTGTAGGCGGAAAAGATAGTAGAATAGTATTTTGGCCAAATGGAGATAATCGTAGCACTTTACTACTTACTACAAATTACATTTTGATTATTTTTTATTACAGCTGATTCATGGCCACAAGTGTTTGATGATAACGATGCTAGACGAGATTGGAACTGGCAGCCTGAAATCAACATGGAGAATTTGGTGTCCCTCATGATAAAAGAAGTTAAGGAAAAAATTAAATCAAATAGTAATTGAATTTTAAGTATGTGTTTTACTTTTTCTCATTTTAAATAAAATTAAACATAATATGGTTCAAATTGACATTTGCTTCTCGTGGTTTTCCGATCTAGCATTGTATTGATTTATTAATAAGTAATATTTGTGTAGTATTCTTGATTTAATTTCTAAATTAGTAACTATAAATTATTTTCATTTCTATAATTCTAACAAGGAAACTAATTCTGAGTGAATTTACCCTATTTAATCACAAATTTAACGGTATAAAAACATCCTATTTATTAATAGATATTTAAAAGTAAATAATAATATAGCAATATAATTTTCATTTAAGATTATTTGTTTCTTTTTAAAAATGGCAATAATTAAAGTGATATTATTGGAAGAATCTAATTCCATTCCCAGTTGAGTGTGACGCAGGGCCATAAGCATGCAACTGGAAACGTGGTAAGGTGTGGGTTTGATCCCCGCTTAAGTAAATGAAATATTTAATATTTTCATTCCTCGTTACCAGAGTAAAGAGTCTTTTAACACGCCTCCAAGTTCCTTTCTACTCTGCTTTGTGCAGGATACAGCGTGAAGCTGCTAATTCCACCAGGCCTCTTTTACTACAGGGCCTTTAAGAAAACCGCTTCACGCCATCCGTACACAGTGGAAATTCCAACAAAAATAAATAAATCAGCTTCACGCTGTATCCCGCACACAGCAGGGTAGGCAGAGGGAACCTTGTGTTAAGACACTCCCCACTTTCTGCCGAATTCTGGAGGTATTGCGTGTTGAGTGGCAGAACTCAACTCGACACCAGAGTGAAGAAATGGAAATATAAATTTTAAGTAAATATTTCATCTCCTCGAGTGGGGATCGAACCCACAACCAGTCGGTAATGCAGTCACACCTCGTGCCGCTGCGCCACGCTGGCCTCAAATTCCAACTGATCGGATAAAAACAAGTACAGTACGACCAACAAGTCGTTGCCGCCATGAAGTTAGATTTTCTAAGCTTTTGCGCATTGTTCACTCGGTAAGAAAGCAATCAAAAGTAAAATAATATCCTAAAATCAAATCTGCACACCCGTCACCAGCTAACTTCAAGGCGGCCACGACTCTTCGACCTTACCTCCGTAGACCGCATCAACAGCTTGACGCTATCAAACGTAAGCCTATTTTAGTATAATATTATTATAAATAGTATAAGGTATTAAAAAAAACTAAATTGTAACATATTTTTATTAAGCGTTCATACATTAAAATATTCTTATTTCATTAGGCAACACGCAGTAAGTGTAAGAAAATCCATTTACATTAATCACGTCAAAAAATTGTAATAGCTATTTATAGTAATATATTTTTTAATTTTTACAAAATGTAATATAAAATAATTTATTTAAAATAATATTAGGCCCTCGGCGTTGATAAACCAAATTTACAAAAAAAATGTTTTTCTTACACTCAAGCATTTAAGTTTACACTAAAATGAGTCAAATTAAATTACTCACAGATACTCTATTAAATAAAATATTATTATATAGCAAGTGTGTGATGATGATACAGTAGTAAAAATATAATACAATTTCTAGTAACTAATTAAAATAACGAAATTATTTCATATTATGGAGAAATCATATTCGACAATAACACATATCTCACATACAATGAACTACAATATTACAGTAACAGAAATTACAAAGTTACAGTACAATAAAAACATTTGAAAAAATATTAAAATTAACATAAAATTGGTGTCTGTACAAAAAAAGTCTAAAAGTCTATGAAAAGAAAGAAAATAGAAACTAGCTCTTTTCTTCTTTTATTTAAAAAATATTAATTAATAATTTTAATAAATAAAAATTAGAATTTTATTTTAAAATTATTAAATAATAATTATTAATTATCAATTAATAATTTCTTGTAATAAATTAAAAATAAGCTTTAATTTTTTATATTTTTGTCATAAATAAATTTGGTAAATGAGAAAAATGAGTGGCGCGCAAATCCCGTTTTACAATAGGGTTTCTAAGAGTGAATCTCAATTGGCCATATAATACAATAACAATAGTAATATAGAGAAAAAGAAAAATGTCTTTTAANTATATATATATATATATATATATATATATATATATATAATTTTAAATAAATAGTTTTTTAAATAAAAGAAAATAAACAAACTTGTGGTAACATACGTGTGTAACAGTTTGAAAAGGAAATTTGTACTTAAACCTTAAAATTTTAAATGTAGTTAACAACCCTTTAAATGTAGTTACTCTATAAAATTATTATTATAATATTTTGTACGACATTTGACCAATTGAGATTCACCATTTTCATCATTCAATGACCACGGTGTGCCACGACATACACAATCAGTCTCATCCACGTTATTTCGAAGAATGGACGTTTCATATCGTCTTCAAAAACAGACGCAATATTGGTATAATACAATATAGTCAATGGCAAAGTGACCTATAAATACACACAATAGTTAAAAATGCACTTTTTACTCTTTATTTATATTCACACATATTTAAATATCAGTAAAAGGTCACTTCACATTGAACATGATAACATCTACTTTATTAGTTATATCTTATTATTTTATTATTTGTAGTGATGAGTTCTAGCATTCTAATTACTAAGCTAGCGTGTAAATGACGGTGCGTCCTAATTTTAAAAAATTGAGATATTATACTAAATAATATTTATTTAGACACACAAACGCATCTACGCAATAAATTTAATATGTTTTATATTATTGTAAAAGTTAAATAATTATTATAGAAAAATACAGCAAAATGTTTCAATAGATTAATCATTGCACATTACACTCGTATTTAGAATGTTATGTAGGGTAGGCAGAGAGAAATTAGTGTTAAGACACTTGGTTGCCCACTTTTCACCCAATTTCTGAAACATTGCGTGTTGGGCGAGGAGAATAAAAATAATTCATACTCCCGAGTAGAAAACGAAATCAAAACCGTGGCGTTTACAGTCAGACGTTGTGCCACTGCGCCATGACGGTCTCAATTTGTACAATATTTGGTTCTTAAATATTAGTAAAGAATACAATGGCCGCTATGCTCTTACAACGTAATGCGTGCTACAGCAAAGCTTCACTGGAAAGTATTTGTAAATTACCCTTAATGTATTACATAACAAAAGGTAAGAAATTTTTTAAATGTATCTATACATGCAGAAATTAAATGAACTTATAATATTTATATATTTATGTTCATTGTAAAAATGAACAATGAACACTGTCTAAACCTGTTTTTTTTTTTAGTATTTCCGTTAATTCTTATGCAATCGGCCACTGATCCCCAATTTTTTAGTTTTTTTAATTTGTGAGACTATGGTTATTGTTTATTTTAAATTAAAATGAAAATTATACCAACAAAATAGAATGAAATAAAAAAAAAACAAAATTGTTATGGCACTATGCACATTGCAC
The DNA here is from genome assembly GCA_013403705.1 of Heliconius hermathena. Lineage (NCBI taxonomy): Eukaryota > Metazoa > Arthropoda > Insecta > Lepidoptera > Nymphalidae > Heliconius > Heliconius hermathena. Next base: position 211,579 of record JAAIXJ010000333.1, on the reverse strand, counting down.
ATGTGTATGAATTGAAAAAAAGTATAATTGTGCATTTTAACAAATACAGAATGATTAAATTAATAATCTTACTTCGTTACGTTCTTAATACATAAAAACTTAAAAATATCGGGCTAGCTTACTAAACATATCGAAAAAAAAATTCTACATTTTATTATTTTAACAAAATATCACCAATTTCGACTAAAATATGTATTTGGAAAAATATACACAATATTTAAAGTGATATTTGGATATATTTTTAGAGCTACTTAGTACATACTTCGCCTCAACATAGAACAGGTCAATCAGAGACGCTTGTTAAAAAATTGTTGTAATTTTAATAATATGTATTACGTCATAAGTTATTTTTACAACTTTTAAATAAAAAAAGTTTACAAACAAATTAAAAGGTTACAGGCTCTACAGAGCAGATTCCAGTCAAGTTTGTTAATGCTTGAAATATTCAAGTACTCTATACTTATAACAAAATATAAATTAATTATATTACTTTTCAGTAGTAAAATTAAAATAAATTACATAAAAACGAGAATGTTGTGTGTAACTGTCCTTATACACCATACGTATATATAAAAATACATTATAAACAATAACTTATTCGTTAAATTTACAGTATTCCTCGAATGATACAAAAATAAAAAAAAAAACTTAAGTACCAGGCTCTGAAGAATTAAGTGATTGTATTTTGATCTAATATTCATTTAATTTTACGCGATAATAATAAAAAAATAAGCTTAATTAAATGACATTTATTACAGAAAAATATGATAAAGTAACGAAAAAGAAACAAACATTAAAATAACGTTATAATCATATTGGTGCTCAAAATCATTAAATTCTGATAAGATAACACTCGATTATAAATAATTATATTTTTGTGTGAAAAAAAACCAGTTTGTAAAAATATATAATAATAAAATATAATTAAAAGCAATTGTGAGAAAAATACAATCTATTCGTCAGTATTTATGGAGGAGCGTTATTGTAGTATTTGAAAAAATTAAATCATACTAGAACATTTATATACATATCGTCATATCCACAATAGTCAAACACTAAGTAAATTACGGAATAAATATGTACGAGTGCTTAGTTCATCCTGATTTACATTTTACATTCGCGATCATAGACCGTATCGCATTAAAAGAATACCAACTATAAGTACACGTTTGGGTTTTAAAAAAATGATTTTTGGATTGAATTATGAAAATCGTTTCATCTTCGATCTAGACGATTCTATGTTTAGATTGAAGAATTTAAGAAGTTTAAGAAAAAAATAAATCGATTAATAAATGAAACTAAGAACTACAATGAATATAATTGAATCGAAAGAAATAGTTTTTTAATATAATTAGTTCATTTTTCACCGTTCAGTAAAGTAGTTGGGTATGTGTTGGTTAATTAGACCAGACTATATTACGAAACTAGACCCAGTGTTTTTTTATATACATATAAAAACTCGAAACAATGATTTCAGCAGTTGACCATACATTTTTGTTTATAAAGATAACTGTAATTTAAGTAAGCAATTTACATACAAAAAACATTAAATTTATGTATGTGTTATACATATTGTATTATATTAAAATACAAGTAAATTTGTTATTTATAATACATACTTTTATATTATTTATAAGTGAAAAAAATAGGTATACATGATGCTAAGATTAAATATACGAGAATATGAAATATTCACGTTCTCGTATATTTAACCTTACCAAGTTACCTACCGACAGCAAAAAACAAAACATAATAAAAATAATAATTATTCGCGTGAACCAAGCACTTAAAAGTGAATATGTAAAACAAACCGGTATTAAAACGAATATTTTTGATTTGCACAACAATGATGTCGGGAGAATGACTTCTTTATATATTATAAATATTCTATTATATTCTACAATTTAACGAAACAAAAGTGTTAAGACACTCCATTCCCCACTTTTTGCCGAATCCTGGAGGCATTGTGCGTTGTGTGGCGGATGTCAACGCCGCACCTCGACACCAGAGCAAAGAAATGTAAATTTAAATTTAAAGAAATATTTTATTGCTTCGAGTGGAGATCGAACTCACAACCGTCTCGTTACAGTCACACTCTTGTGCCCCCGCGCCACGACGGCCTCCACGGAATTATAAGTGTTGTATTTAGATTCTAACATCATATCAATGAAAGTTAATTTTTTTGCCATTCGACTACAAAATCCTATAGAGATAGGCATAACAAATTTATTTATATTGTCTTTAGTCCAGAATACTGACTGAGCTGAGAATACTAGGTTTTTTCAATCTAACAATAACGGGAAAAACTTGAACACGAATTTAGTGTAATTTTTGGACATTTTAGTATCGAATCAAATTATCTCAACACCTTTTAAACTTCCAATTAGCTTAAAATCGGTTTCTCTAAAAAATAAGAATAAACGGTTTCCCTTTTACATTTAACATTATTTTTTTAACAGTACATACCTACAAATTATACTTATTACTATCTATATAATATATAAATATTGCACATATTATTATGGCCGTTAGCTATAATTGACAATATGGCGGTACTTTACGAGTTGCATGTTCATGAGACACATATAATGGTCATTATAGAAAAGGCAAGATCAAAAGATTTTAGACTTAGTTAAGCCAGCTTATGGGGAAATGAAAACTAAATATTTTACTTAACTAAAATTTATCGTAAATAATATTATATACAAGCTTAAATTTGGCAAAAAAAAGACTTTAAATGATTTTAAAAGATGCGCTTATTAAAATTTAAAAAAAAAAACTATTGATGTCAAATTAACGTTAACATGGTCATTTTTCTTTTTTTTTATTTCCTTAGATATCGTACATACATGTTAAGTAGTCATAGTGTGGTTTAAACAACAAAGTCTTATTTTAGGAAAAATATTACCTTAATAAATATTTAAAGGCAACTTGATCTACTTATTCCGTTTTGTCGTGCAATTGTTGTTCTTTGTGCTTTAGCTCTTTGTAACGTTGCCTGAGTTGAGCCTTCTTGATATTTGTCATTAATTGTGTTGACTGGTACAACCACGACCCCTGCAAATAAGATAGTAAAAATTGATAACTTCGTGTATATTTCACATTTTGCTGGTGATAAATTACTTTATTCTCCACTTTTCACCTATTTTTAGCTAATTTAAATAATTTAATACAATTTCGTAGGTATAGGAGCGGCGAATACATCATACTATTCCTAATGCACAAGGTTAGGTTTCTGCAAATAGAAAATTTTGATTTACACCGTTTAAGTTTGAGTTCTTCATCTCTCTAATCTCTCATCTCTCTCTCATTTCCGTTACTCTACATCTATTGCCCAATATAATATAGTGCACTAAAACTAGTCTCGTATAATCCCCGCTTATGTCTAACCAAACCTAACACCTCGGTACAGTCGCCAAACTTACCTTAAGCTCTTTTCGTAAAAAATTACAAAGAACTTAAATCAGTTTAAATAGAATAACAAATAAAATACCAAAAAAATTTATACAAAGTTGAATTTAAATTCACAATCAAAAACGTTGGTCAGATTAGCTGACGCCGTAAATGATTTAAATCAATTCTTTATAATAAGAATTTATAAAGAAGAATTGTTTTCATTTTCATATTCTTTTTAACATTAATCTATGAATATTACAAGCATATTCAGTTTTTTTTTTAATTTGTATTTTCAGAATAACGTGAAATTTGAGTTAGAACTAGATGCCATTATGGCCCAAAGGCAAACGCGTGTTACTGTAAACGTGACGGTTGTTGGTTCGATTCCCACTCGGGGGAATTAATAATTATTTATTATATTTTCATTTCTTCGCTCTGGTAATAAGGCAAAGCACCGCGTTGAGTTCCGCCACTCAACACGCAATGCCATGAAAATTCGGCGGAAAGTGGGGACCAGAGTGTCTTAACACAAAGTTCTCTGTGCCTAACTTCTACATATATGCGGGATACAGTACAAAGCCGAAAAAAAACTAGATAGCACAAATACAAGAGAAGACGAAGATGTGGACGCAGATTAATACAGCCCATTTAAAAAATCGTTGTTTAAACACTTGAAATCACTCAAAACAGTAATATAACATTTACATACACAGCTTTCACTGATTTAGATAAGATAAATTGGACAGTTAGTTGTTTTTTGACACCAAAATTATAAAAATTTAATAACTTATTTTAATGGATAAACAACATACATCTTGGATTCGGTCATTCGACCGGAAAGTGGATGACAAAATCCTTTTTTTTAGTTGTCAACCTTGAAATTACCACGAAATAATATACAAAAGATACAAATAAAAATTAATATTTATATTGGCAACTAACTAAGCGTACATATTTTTAAATTTTTAAACTTTACATATGATAAGACTGTCTTTCTACATTCTTTATAAATATAATAAAGTACAATGATAATTAAGTTCAAGAGGTCGTCGTGGCGCAGCGGCACAGTGACTTACTGTAAGCGCGACGGTTCTGGGTTCGATTACAATTAGGGAATTAATTATTTTTACTTCCTCGCTTTGGTCTAAACTCAATGTGATAAAATTCGGCAATAACGATAGGAACAGAGTGTCTTAACACTAGGCTGCTCTGCTTGGGTATGTAGAGGAACATGTGTTAACAAAAAAATGTCACATTTTTTATATTTATACCTCCATATCATCACATTAACGTAAGTATTAAAAACTATTATAAATTAGGACGTCTGTATATAATCAAAGAATGCATAACAAGATAACGCATAAACATCGGACCATTGTTATGTCTGCGATATTGTATCACTTTATAACGCTGTTTTCCGACATTTAGAAGAAATATACGAGTTCTTTTTCCATTTATAAAGTTACTGGTTTAAGTTTATTAGAAAATTGAGACAAGCCTATATATTGTCTAATTTATTCCTTATTTTCTCTCTTTACAAGTAGAAAACGTAAAAAAAACAGTCCTTTATGACTGTGATAAGATACGTAATTCTCCGTTTTCCGTCCTATTTATAAGCTAATCTTAATATCATAATACCCGATTGCGTTAACAGTTAATGCTATTTGCCCACGTACAAGCTTAACCACAGCTTTGTCACAATCTATTTAAGGGTAATTCTACGATAAAAGGTAACTAGTGCGGCCATCAGTTTAAAATATAGATTTTATTGTATAAGTTGTTATTTTTTAATATGAAACACGTCACCTAAATATACTTTATTAAATAACGTCACGATTAAACGTCTAATTAACGTATATTTTTCTGAAATTCCTTATAAAGTCTAAAAAAGTATCTACCCTGGCCTGTCCCTCTGTCGGTTTCAGTTCAATTTGCAAACGATACATACTTTCTTTCTATCAGTAAATAAATTAAAGTTTGTTAAATACAAATTTCAATAAATATATGTAAGTATTGTTAAAGAAAAATAGAACAATATTTATATATTTGCAATATTTTTTAAACTTTACTTTTGTCCCACTTATTTTGGATATCTACCCTAGCAAATTTTATTACGCTACTACAAACACAAATATAAAACTATATATTCCAAATAGCGCTCAAGGTTATCTCTATCGAGGTAAAGTTAGCAATACAAAACACGAGAGCCGTTAAGAGCGCCGGTATTTGTTAGATGTTGCGACGCATTGGTACAAAGTTGTGGTTTCGTGAAGTCATTGTGTGTCTCCCCTGGTAAGTCATAAAAGTTATATTATTCAATTAATTTATTTGTATTTACTGGTCCGATAATGTAATAGTTAAAGTGTGATACATAATGTACTGAAACATTTCTTAAGTCAATTAAAACAATAAAATTTATTATGAAAACGTTTTTCCCCTGCCATATTCTATATGAGTCTCTCCCCTGGCAAATGTCTTGCCAGACTTATCGAGCAGGGGAGATAATGTTAGTGCAAAAAACTTAGATATAAATAGCATATTTTTTTTTATCAATTAACAGTTTAAAATAATTTAAATAATTTTAGTAAATTCTTAAAACTAAAAAATGAAGGAGTTCTCAGTTCTTATTGTTATTATATTATCGTTTAATATTATTACAGATCATGGCACCACGGTAAAAGTTAACACTAAAAAAAATTATGAAAAAAAAATTATAGAAGAAACGCGAAGCAGAGCCTACGTTATGAAAGACGATATGAAAGAATTAAAAGTGATTCTGAAAAATATTCATTGCAAAAGCAAAAGAAAAGGCACAATATTTAATAAAGAAGGAGAAAGGAATAATAAAGACTATCGACGAAATTACTCTTATAGAGCAACGGAAGGCACGAAAGATACGGAAAAAGAAAGAACGCCATCGATGTCAGATATTGATGATCAAACTTTTAATTTTCACACAGTTATAGCTGCCAAACTTAAATCAAACCGAGTCAGAAGACAAAGATATTTAATTAATAAGAACAAGTTGAGACTATAAATAAACTTAAATCTAAATTAGCATGTTATTAAAAGATTACAAAGATTACGAAAGCCTAAAAAACTCGAGGAAATGAAATATTTATTATATTTAAAATTATATTTCAATTTCTTCTCTGGCGTCGAGGCAAAGAGCGACGTAGAGTTCCGCCAGTCAACACTCAATGCCTCCAAATTTCGGCTGAAAGTGGGGAACGGAATATCTTAACACTAGGTTCCCTCTGCCTACTCTGCTGTGTGCGGTATACAGCGTGAAGCTGATTTGATTTTACAATGCCATGTTAACATACATTATTGTTAAGGCTGAAATAATATAGTCTGTTAATGTTTAATATGATTAATAAAAATAATAGTCGGACTCTATGTTATTTACAATGTGTAATTATAGTTAATTTTTATAATTTTGTTACTTTAATTCGTACTACACGTACTATTCCTGAACTTGGTGTCTCTACCCTGCCCAATGTACTCACCCTGGCCTAGTAAAAAGTACTAAAATTTACATAAAGTGACTTGCCCTTGCGTGAACAAATACATAAATAGGACAAAAGTCGTAATATAAGTGTTTAATGAAAAAACGGCAACTTTGCTCCTTGGCCGTATTCTCTATGGACTTAAATCACAGTATTACCCTTAAAGTTAATAATTAATATATATTTTCTATTATTATTCAAATCAGAATTTATTATTAAAAATGTTTTAAATTCTATAATTACATAACGCAGGTTATTTTTTTTAAATGCACGCCCTTTTTACCATTTAGAAGGTCTCCTTACGAATTTAGAGTAAAGGTAAACTTAACCAAGTTGTCATTTGGCTATCGAATGAATATTCATATCCAAGACTGCTTTATGTACAGTAAAATGAAAATATTATTTCGATTTTTTTATGGATTTAAACTTCAAAATGAGATTTTTATAAATTATAAATATATACTTGACTCCAGTCGTGACGCAGGGGCACAGATGTGTGACTGTAAACGCGACTGGTTGTGTGTTCGATTTCAAGTCGAGGAAATTAAATATTTATTTAAATTTATATTTTCATTTCTTCGCTCTGGTATCAAGGTAAAGTGCTGCGTTGAGTTTCGCCAATCAACACGCAATGCCTCCAGAATTTTGAAAATGAGGAACGGAGTGTCTTAACATTGGGTTCCCTCTGCCTACCTTTCTATGTGCAGGATACAGCTTAAAACTGATCAATAAATATATACTTTAACAAAGTTTAATATACAATACTCACCACCATTATCATGCAGTTTAACAGGATGGGTATGCAAAACACCACCGATATAAATAGACCCTTGCTATCAAAGTACTGTTGCCTTGAGAACAGATTCCAGTTCCTGGCGGCAACTTCGTTTATACTTTCCGAAAAATAAACGAGGAGTACTGAAAAAAAATATATATTGATGTTATATTTAGTAGAACTGAATATATCTGGTATTATCAAGTACAACAACATCGGTTGCATGATCGTATCGCATTTCGTCCGTAAGATTGTTATTTATATAAACATAAAAAAAAATAATAAAAAATGTGGTTTTAACTTCGCTATATTACAAAAATTATAAGGGGACATGCTACAATTTAATTTTTACTGCTTAAATTTATTTTTCATTATTTTTCAATTTATTTTTATTACTACAGGGCCCAAATCTTTGTGTCCTAAGTAAAACAGCACTTTATATATAAATAATTCAATTAAGTAGGTAAATATAGTACTCTAATTGTAAAGTCAAAGTACGGTATTCCAAGGCTTGACTACTTGAGCCTTATTCGTAAAGGTTTCGTGGAGATTAAACCTACTACTGGTCACCTTGAGATGCGTTTTTATTACTTATACGATTTATTTAATGTGAATAGACTTAAATATGAGTGGCCAGCCGTGGCGCAAGGACATAAGCGTGCGATTATAAACGCGACAGGTTGTAAGTTCGATACCCATTCGAAGAAATTAAATATTTAATATTTTCATTTCAGGTACAGCGCGACGTTGTCTTGCCACTCAAACACGCAATGCCGCCAGAACTAGGCGGAAAGTGGGTAACGGAGTGTCTTAACACTAGGTTTCCTCTGCCTGCCCTGCCACGTGCGAGATACAGCGTGAAGATAAAATTACGAAGTACTTGTAATTTATATGAAAACCAAAATCTGTTAGGAAATGCTTTGTATTTTTTACGCATTTCATACATACTTTTTATGATATTAAATATATTTTTTAATTTTAAATAAAATTAAGAAGCTTTTGAACAGTTACTTGTTAAATAAATGCACAGCAAATAGTGGAGAGTGGTAGTAGCCATTTCAACTAGTCGTAATCAATATTTTTGTCCTTGTCACATATAGGTATAATAGGTGTAACAATATACAAAATTATAAATTTATTATCAAAATAGGTTCATTGATTATTACTAAATAACAAAATTAATCACACAAATCCGTAACAACATTATAAATAATATCACGAGCATGAATAATTAATCGTTAAAGGTCATTTAGTGAAGAAGGTGACAGCCAATAAAGCATGTTTTAAAGTTGACTGATATTTTTTAATGGATGGGAAAAAATATAATTTAACTGTTTTACATCATTGCAAGTGTTAATAGGAGGAGCTGAAAGCAGTGCCTGGTATTTACGACCTAGTGTAGTTTTAAAAATTTGCATTAAACCTCTTAACTTTAGAATTTAGAAATGAACTAATGTTAGTCGAGGCCAGTCGTGGCACAGGGGCATAAAGTGTGACTGTAAAATCGAGTGGTTGTGGATTATTTATATTTCCATTTCTTCGCTCTGGTATTGAGCCTAAATGCGGTGTAGAGTTCTGCCACTCAACACGCAATGCCTCCAGAATTCGGAGGAAAGTGGGGAACTAAATATGTCAACACTAGGTTCCCTCTGCCTACCCTGCTGTGCATGGGATACAGCGTGAAGGTGATTTTTTTAACTAATATTAGTTCTAGGCAGGGTGATATTGTGTAAGTGAAATATGTTGCAGTGCAGAAAATTATTAAACACATAAATGTTTCTGTTCTTGGACAAAAATGGCTTATTTAATGTCATGCTTGTTTATTAAACTATAACTACTAAAGAATATAATAATCATTTTAAAGAAGTAACCTTGTGAGTATGAATACAAAGATCAAGAGCATTGGTATAAATTAATATATTGAAGTTATTAAAACAGTTGCTACTTTAACTTGCGACTCTTTCCAAACAGAAGTGTAGCTTGCTTATCATTTTATATACAAATATAGAAAATAAACTATCCAATTTAAAATAAAAAGGAAGTAGAGCGAGGATACTACTGTGCTCAACTTAACCAAAAAAATACCAATAACACTTTTCAGGCAGTGTGAAGTCAGCTTTTTTCCACCAAATAAAAATAAACTGGCAATAAATATAATTCTTTCCCTTGAGTATGAACACACAACCACATCAAACATCATATAACAATGCTACAGAAAACGTACCTCGATATCGTAAATTTAAATACTCTTTGTTATATTATTTACGTAGATGCAAATGACACTTCTTTCAATATTGATTACTATGACTTGACATGTTTAATTTACAGAATTTTTATGCTCTTACGTAAATATATATTCACTAACATATTTACTATTTAATAATAAAAGCAATACTTACATAACGCAATAAATAAAATAATTTGAAAGTTGCTATAGTTTCTTGTTGACAGACAGGTAAACGTAACAAGAATATGAAATGATAAAAGAGCTATTAGCCATGGATCTCTCCATTCAATCTAAAAAGAAATCACTCATGTTAGAATAATTTAAAATATATTGTAATTATTTTTAAAATTTTTGAACACAGTTCCACGGTTTCGTGTTTGCGTATCATATTTCCAACTATTATGTTGAATTAAAATTTATATAGTGAATTTGGTAAAACATAATAAAAAATAAAAACGTCAGTTTTGTTTGGACTATTTAAGGACAAAACATGTATAGTTTTTTATAATTAATAATGGATATGATAGATAGAATCTATATAATATTTAATATTCTTGACAAAATTAATTATAACTATCATTCTTTTAGGAAACCACAAAATTAAATACATATTTTGCCGCATAACACGTCAACTGAATACTTACACTTTTTATATATGAAACAAAATCTGATATTTCATTAACTTCGATAAAGCCTTCCATAATTTCTTTATCAAAATATAAATATAAACTGTTAAGCTTTAGATAAATATAACTTAATACAAAATACTAAAAGTCTGCAGTAATTACTAGCAATATAAACTTGACAAAAAGACGAATAAAATGTTAATATTACACACAGACTCACTAAACGTATTTTCTATACTAGGGATGTATTAGTGATACACGCAAATAAATTATTATTCGATGAAGTAGAGCCATTTAAGTAAGTTAAGAATAACGAACTGAAATCGTTCAATTCAACATAGTGTTGCAAAATTGCTAAAAATCGTGTTAATAAATAAAACCTTTATTCAATTTTGTAAAAGTAACAATAAAGTAGTACCTAATATAAAAAAAATAATGCAAGTTGGTTAATGAAATTTACCGAGTGAGGGAAAAATCGATAAGCTAATAACAATCAATTTAATTGTAACTCGTATTTTACATCTCTACAGACTTTATAGCCGTTATAAATGTTATCTGTGCTTCATTATTGTTGACAACTTGTAGCAATTTAATTGTCTGCATATTTGTTTTTTTTTAAATATGTGGTGATTTTTAAGTAATTTTACATACAAAAGATATGTTACAAATTGGGATTAATAAAGTAACATATTTTATGTGTTTCAAACACAAATAATATTTCAATGGTAGCTAAATTGTTAATAAACAGTAAACCGGTGCGTTAAAATGTATAACAACATAACTAAAAACATAACTTTATTAGTAATTTGCTATTTCATCAATTTTATTACAAGCTATGCAAATGGATTTCAAGGGATAGAGAGTGCCAAATCAGATAGTGAAAGATACACAGTGGATTTAAAAGGTTGTGCTGTGTTTGAGAGGCAATGTGTACAGTTAGATGAAGATTTTGATATCTTGTCTTGTGCGTTGAACATAACTCATAATAATAAAACTCAGGTGCCCTTTTCATGTCAACATAAAATATGGACGCTCCAAAATAAATTACTTGAAAAAAGTTATATAGAATACAAATTAAAAGGACCATGCCAAGAAGAAACCATAATTTCTGATTGTCTAAACCCAAGTTCTAACTCACTTGATTGTATACTAAAACGGAAACCAATTTTAAAGAATAGAATTTGTCAAAGAACAATATATCAGTTAGAATCATTAATATTTAATGATTGGCAGATAACAGGCAACTTTTTAAAGAACTGCTTAGATGATATTGAAGCACACAGCTGTGGTAGGATTCCATCAGATCCTAAAAGTCTTTCCCAGACATTTACATTAAAATGCCTTCAAAGTCTTGGAGATAAATTACGACCAGAATGTCAATCAGAAATTGTCGCATTGAAAGAGATGAAATATACTACTTTGCAGATAGACAGACTTATATTTGCAGCATGTAATATTGATCAGAAAAATTTCTGTCCAGATGAAGTACCAGATTCACTGTTAATGTACAAATGTCTAGTGAGACATAAATATGAAAATGGTAAAAATTTTGCTTGTTTCTTTTTGTTTTATATAGTATTCAGCATATTGTATAAGTGTAGGGAGAAAAAAATCTAGTGTTAAAACACTTTGTTGTCCAAACAACCATAAAATTATTGCAACATTGTTTTGAATTAAACCCAATGCTGAAATTTGTCTTAGAGCAGAGTGAGAAAATGAAAATAATTCTTACCCCTGGGTAGTAATTTCCTTGATGAAGTATCCCACGTATATCAGGGTAGGAAGGGGGAACCTAGTCCTAAGACACTGCTCCCATTAAGATATCTCTGTTCCTCACTTTCTACCTAATTCTGAAGACATTCCATTTTCTACTCTACACCACATTATGCCTTGTCACAGGACTGAGGAAACGAAAATATTCAATGTTTCATTTCTTTGAGTGGTATTCAAACTCAAAACCTTTTAAATTACAATCATACGCCTGTGTAGGGATACAACAATGTGATTGATTGTGGTGCACCAAGCCTGGTCTCTAGTAATGTCATCTAGAGAAATTCAGAACTTTGGCGCCAATAAATCAGAAATTCCTATTGAAATCCTCCCACTCTGACCTTGGTTCTGACAATATCGAATCAGAGGCTATAATTGAAAGTGACAATAGTTGTCACGGTCAGGTTGTACAAACAGGTAGTGACCGACCAAAGATTCGGTTTTGGTCAGTTTCGGCCAAAAATCGTAGGTTCGGCCATAGTTTCGGTTTCGGCCAAAATACGGCCGAACCTTCGGCCAAACCGAAACTAAGTATATGTTAGACATCACTCTGCTAATTATTGTGGTCCATGAGTTATATAGTCAGTTTATTATTATAAATTATAAAAATAAAATTATTTATAACAAATGCATGTAAATCTTGCATGGAAAGGTTTTCATAGTTGTGTACCTACATACCAAAACTACTTTAAATTTGATTAGTTTGTAGTAACAAAACCAATTTTTTTAAAGGATAGCCTCTACAGCTTTGGAGATGATAAAAAATAAGAGTGTGATTAATTCTTGTTTCTTTTGAACAAACTTTATTTCAGATATTAATTTAAGAGTCCATTTACACAATATAAATTAAAAACTTATTTAAAATTATAAATTCAAATAATGTCGAACGTCAAATAATTTACTACCAATTCACTAAAGTTAATGCCTTAGACCTGAGAAGAACCGGCGCAAGAAACTCAGCAGGGCTTATTTTTTTAAAATCAATGTTTTAGAAATACATATTTAATTATCTGTGACAATGATACCTTTGAAACAGACTGGAGTAAGCATTTCATTCCCAAGGTGTATTATCATTTATAAAATCATTAATTTGATAATAACCTTTAACACACGTCTTTTCACAATACAATACTATGGAATTAGCTGAAGTAAATAAGTCGAGCCGTTTCTACGTTAGTTAATGATCTAATTTTTTTGACCGCGAAAGCTGCGGAGCTAAGTCTGTTCGCCAATCCATCAATATGGGATCCCCACTGACTTTTTGAAAATCAATGAACTGTCATCAGCAAACAATACTATCTCATGGTTCTTTTCAACTAGATACGGTAAATCATTTATATATATTAAAAAAAGAAAAGGACCAGAATAGACCCTTGTGGGACCCCCATGCTGATTACCGAACCATGGGATTTCTTGCCATTCACATCAATCCTCTGAACTCTGTCAGCTAAATAAGAGATCAGAAGATTGAGTGTATGTCCTCTTATGCCGCAGTAGTGTAGCTTCATGACCAATGTTGAGTGCTGTACGCAGTCAAAGGCTTTGGACAAATCAGAAAACATGTCAAGAGCATCCTCCGATCACTCCCAAGCCTCATGTATATTCTTTATAAGACCTATACCAGCATCTGTAGTTGAACGACCTTTAGTAAAATTGTGTTTTTAAAAATCACTAACACAAAAATACCACAATTTTTTTTGTTCCGCGGAGTTGTTAGCGTTTACAAACTTTGTATCATAAAAAAAATATAAATAGAACATAACTACAATTTGTCAAAACCTATCAGAGGATAAATCCAAAAACCCCGCGAAATAAATTTTCTTTAACATTTTATTGCACTCACATGATATATAATACAAATAATTTTGTATGAATTATATCTCGAAAATGGTAAATCTATGGACCATGCAATATAGGGTTTTAAAATTAGAGAAGTAACATTGTGGAACAGTCATTTTGCGGCATGGTAGGTAGAAGTCAAATTTGTAAAATACTAATGTGCTGATTTCTAGAAAATTATCAGATTGGCCAAATTGACAATTGGGATTGATTTAACACAAAGTATTTTAGCTTTTTTACTGGAAAAAAATTGCATTGCAAATATAAATAAATAAATATAATACATATTGAAAGAAATATTCTTATTTTATATTATCCTTTATTCCTTAAAAAATATTTTGTTAAACTACGGATCATGCAATATAGGGTAAAAATTGTTATTAATGATCACTTCTATCGACTGTTTCAGTTAGTCTTTAATTATACTGTATATTAAAAAGTTTCGATTTCGGCCGAACCTGAGAGCAAAGCCGAAGGTCCGGTTTCGGTTTCGGCTGAAAACCTTATTTCGGTCGGACACTACAAACAGGTTTAAATTTGTCGCATGGGGAATGTCTCGCTACATGCCTTAAAGTCAATTGGATACTCCTTTAAAAATAAATATGTCAGATTTTCAAAAGTGTTGATTTGTTTGATTCTAGATAAAGGGTATTTTAGGGTAAGTGGAAATCATGCCCACGACTTTAGCATTTACAGTTGTATGTTTGTGTCTTTGCGCATTGAGAATCTCTTTGATTTGCATCGTGATTTAAAAATCATGTTTTTGATTCTTTTTAACATTACCAAATATTTTCTTGATTACAGCAATGACAAAACAGTGTCAAGACCAATTATTTTACATACAAAGAAATATGATAATGAACTATAAAATGAGCAAGGGTCTAGTAAAATCTTGTAAAGAAGATATTCGCAAATATCATTGTAGGAAAGGTATTGTTGAAGATAAAGATGTAAGACTTGCACAAATTTTATTGTGTCTAGAAAATATATCACGAGTAGAAAGCACAAATATTTCTCCAGAATGTATGGCAGAAATGATTGACCATAGAAAAATGCTTATGGATGATTATAGATTATCTCCGGAACTTATGCAAAATTGTGCTAATGATATTACAACATTATGTAGAGGTATTGAATCTGGAGGACGCACAATACATTGTTTAATGGAACATGCTAGGCCAAGAAAAAGGAAAGATAAAAGAATTAGCTTACCATGTCAGAGGTCATTAGAAATATTGGTACAAGAAGCAGATCCTGGAGAAGACTGGAGGGTTGATCCTATTCTAAGAAAAGCTTGCAAACCAGTTGTAGATAGAGCTTGTCGGGAAGTCATTGGGGGTAACGGTAGAGTTATGTCCTGCCTTATGGAAAAATTAGGTACAGCTCTAATGACAACTGATTGTGAAACTGCATTGTTACAAATACAGTACTTCATTTCAAGAGATTTTTTACTTGATCCTCAGTTATATAAGGCTTGTAAATTTGATGCTGTCACACAGTGTAAAGCAAAATTGAAATGGGCTGATATAAATGAACATCCATCAGAGAAAGATCCCTTAATACTACCTTGTTTATATAATTATGCATATAATTCAGAACTCAGAGGTATACTTAAGCCAGCCTGTGAACAACAGGTAAGAAGAGTGATGAGGCAAAGAGCTATAAGTGTTGATTTGCTTCCTGAAATAGCAGACACTTGTATGGACGACTTGGCCAATATTTGTTTTGAAAATACTGATAAAGGTGAAGAAATAGTGTGCTTGCAAAACAAAATTAAAGAATTATCACCCAAGTGTAGGGAAGTTGTCTCAAATTTTACAGAAACTCGAAGTGATCATATTGAACTAAATGTTGTTATAAGTACTAATTGTAGAGTTCCTATAGAAAAATTGTGTACTTCTCAATTAAGAAGCAAAAAAGATGAGGACGATGTATTAGACTGCCTAATAACACACAAAAATGATGCAGAGGTCAAAGCTAATGTAAAATGTAGGGCTGCAATTGAACATGAACAATTAATCTCACTTAAAAACTATAGGTTTACAAGAAAATTTAAAAATGCTTGCAAATCATATGTTGTAAGATTCTGTCCGAGGGCTCTAACAAAGGTACAAGTTGTGATGTGTTTGAGTGAAATAATAAGGAATGACACAATTTCTAGAAGAAAACACACAATTTACAAGGAATGTCGTCAACAACTTAGAAGTCAACTGTTTCAACAAAAAGAAAGTATTGACTTAGATCCTGATCTTAAAGATGCATGCAAAAAAGATTTGCTAGATTTTTGTCCATCTGTACCTCATGGAGAATCAGCCGCCTTGGAATGCCTTCAAACAGCAAAAGGAAGGTTAAGCGAAAATTGTAAAAAAGCTTTATTTGTTGTGAGGAAACAAGAGTTTTCAGACAATGGCATCGACTATCATTTGATAACAAGCTGCAGTGATATGATAGATATGTATTGCCACAAAACTGAACCTACAGTTCTCTTAGATTGCTTAAAAGTATGTAATTCGTTATAACTTTCTTATATACATTTAAAGAATGGCTATATGATTTTATTTAGCTTTTCACTGTATCCTGCATGTAACAGTGCAGATAGGGAGGCGAAGGGAAACTAGCTACTTCGCTCTTCACTTTTTCGCCTAATTTTCTAGACATTGCGACGAAATTGCTGAGTGGCGTATTTCAACGCCGTACTTTTTCTTGTCAACGAAGGAAATAAAAATAATTCATTCCCCTGAAAAAGAATCGAACCCACTGTGGTTTAGTGTAAAACCGACTGGTTGTGGGTTCCATTCCCACTTGAGGAGATGAAATATTAACTTAAATTTATATTTCCATTTCTTCGCTCTGTTTTCGAGGCAAAGCGCGGCGTTGAGTTCTGCCACTCAACACGCAATGCCTCCAGAATTCGGCAGAAAATGGAGAACGGAGTGTCTTAACACTAGGTTCCCTCTGCCTACCCTGCCGTTTGCGGGATACAGCGTGAAACTGATTTGATTTGATTTTTTTTTATTTCAATAACTTTTTTGCAGGCACATCGTCAAGAAGCAGATTTCAGTAACACATGTAAGGTTGTTGTCGTCAATAGAATGATAGAACAAAACATGGACTATCGTTTGAACAACAACTTGCAGAATGCTTGTAAAGGAGATATTAAAAAGTTTTGTATGCATGTAATTGGTAAGTAAAATTTTTTTGAATGGAATGTTTATTTTCAGGTTCCCCTAATTGAAATGATACTTGATCCTAAAAGGATCACTTTGTTGTCCATCTGTCAAAAATTTATGGGTATTTCCTAGAATACAATAATTACACACTTACACTTATACTCGAACTTGTAATTTTTTTTAAATTGTACTTCCCATTGACCTACAATCCTGAAAATGATACAAAACCATCAGTGGGCAAATAGAACTCGTACTTAACAATTTTTTTATTGTCATTCTTTTCTTTTTATATACTTCTTTTTTTAAAGTTTGTTATAAGGAACCATTTTGTTAATTCTAATAACATTTTTTAGCCTTATGGTGTACTTCTATTGGACCTACCAAGAATATGAAAATATTTTTAAAGTTAATGTTTAAATCCTTACTTGGGGGTACTCCCCAGAGGGGATTGAACATGTAACTATTGTTACATGCATTGCACGTACAATCGAAACTATGATTTGATATTTTGAGTACTGACTAAGTACTAAACTATGTCACATTGTTTTCTAATTTTTAACCGATTTCCGTAAGGAGAAAGTTACCAATTCAATTACTTTTGTTTTTTATGTTTCACGATCATGGGATCCGGCTAAAGTCGGTTTTTTCTTGTTAAAATTGTAATTGTTCTATATATAGATACTTTAATTCGCAAACCGGCTAACTCCTTCAGTGTAAGCTTTTACAAAAGTTATATTAGGCGTCATGATATTTATCGTAGATCACATATTAAAAAAAATACGTGTACAGATAACATATATAGCTGTATATTTAAGACTATTTTCAATTTTTTTGTATAATAATTAATATGGAAAAAATGACGTTTTCAGTGTCTCAATAAAGTTTGTACAGATGGACTTAGCTAGTTTGCGATTTAAGGATGGTCGGTCGATATGTAACGTTTTAAATTAACTTTTTTTTCTAGTTAACGAACCTCAAGATGTAGAACTTCAAGGCAAAATGTTGTATTGTCTAAAAGATAAATTTAGAGAATCAAAACTAGAGAAAACTTGTGAAAATGAGTTAGCAAATGTTTTGAAAGAGCAGGCCTTGAATTATCGTCTTGACCCACTCTTAGGAAAATTGTGCAAGGCCGAAATTCAAACAATATGCGCCGTACCTAATGATTCTATTACCAATTCAGATGGACAGGTGATTTTGGAATTTGAATCTTATAATATTATTTTTTAATTTGCTACTAAATATGAAATGAAAGAATTTGACCATTATTTTTACAGGAGTACAAGTACAAGACATTGATATATCTTTAAATTATTAATTGAATTTAATACTTTTTAATTTCAACAAAAAATTAATGCAATTTATGAATCTAAATTCATCAAGTGTAAATAAAAAATCTATTTTAACTTTTTTTACAACTGTTTGTCTGGTTTCTTTTCAAATAAAATTTTTGTAAAGTACATCTAATATAAAGTATATAGTTTTTAAGTTACTCAAGTATATATTAAAAATTATTTTTTTTATTTCAAGGTCGAAGAGTGTCTTAAAAATGCGCTTTTAAGCCACAAAATCGTTTCGGCGGAATGTGCTCGGGAAGTAGTGCAGATTATAGAAGAAACAGAAGTGGACATTGAGGCTGACCCACTCTTGGAACGAGCCTGTGCTTTGGATTTGCTGAAGTACTGTAAAGACTTGGAACATGGTGCTGGACGAAGTAAGATTTTTAATAGTGATCTGATTATTGCACTATCATCATTGTTGGGTATATTGAATATTAAAAAAGAGTAAAATAAATAAGCAAACTAAATTACATTTTTTCCTTAAACACACTTAAATAAATATTCATATATTTCAAGCGAATAAAGCCGCGCCGGGTCCGCTAGTGTTAAATATAATGGTTGTAGAATGATACAAAGATAAAAAAATGTAACTAAACTCACTTACTTAAGTAATATAGTTAAGAGTAATGCTAATATTAATGTACCTTACTTTTTTTATAATGGTGTGTCAAATGGCAATTACCTGTTTATTTTAAGTATTTTTTTTTATTACAGGACTGAAATGCTTGAAGATAATTCTTAATGACAGCAACAGAAAACTCGAAACAGAATGTCAAAAAGAATTATCAAGTAGACTTGAGATGTACAGATATGTTGCATCAGTAAGTATATTTTATAATTTTCCAATAAAATGTTGATAAACAAAATGTACACACAGGACTGTGTATACAATATAATTTTATTCTACTTTTATTATTTTATATTAATCTTGGTTTCAGGTAAATGTAATAGAGAATCTTGGTGATATGTATGATGAGATATCAACCTCACCTTCCAAGAAGTACTTTTTAGTTGTAGGCATTTCAATTGTAGGTTTAGTTTTTATATTTGGTTTATATTGTGGACGTATGACAAAGAAAGCTATGTATATAAAAAGAAAATAGATAAATTGTATATATTTATAGTAAAAATATTTTTTTTGCATTTATTCTTTACACTCTGCAATTTCATCATAATCCATGTCTTCTAAGCCCTCCAGTTCTTTTTTCACTACAGAAGTACCAGTGGATAGTTCCATTTTAGGTTCAACTTTGATATCACCTTTTAAAATTTTTTGACTCTCTTCAAAAAATTGATTTGGATGATTAATGCCTAATCCAAAATCTGTATTGTGCACTGCATCAAAATATTTACTGCAAGCAATTTGGTAGTGTCCTCTTTTAGCCATGTCCACTATATCATTAGCAGCTGTAAAATATGCAAATTAATTAATGTAAGAAAAATAAAGTTTAATTAAATTATCCAAAAAGTAATGTATTTTTATTACCTTGACCCTCAAACCCATATCCTTTCAGCTTATTTTTCAAAATCCCATTATCACAGTGTCTGAATGGACAGCCATGACATTCTCCTGGGCCGACATTTGTATTAATTATTTTTAAGCAATTAAAAGGTGTATAATTTTTCTTACTGCCTTCTTTACCATAGTTATATCTGATATTATATGCATATTGTTTTTCAAATTTATCTAATTCCATAATTTTAGTAAATTCTTCCCTCCAAAATGTGAGAGAATCTTCAAGTGTTACACCTATTCCTTTAATGAAGAGTCCATATTGTAATCTTCCTCCATGTTTAAGATGGTGGGCTAAACGCAACTGTTCATGTAATTGTTTCATACATAAAGGAAAAGATTTTACAGATAAGGAATCTATACTTTCAATTGGAATTATTACTTTAGCATCACTAGTGTAATCATTTCCAGAATATGATTGATGTAAACCTTTAAGTAAAGATACAAGTCGTTCATCTTGTTCTATTTCTCCTAAATGTTGACTTGCAACAGCTAAACTCTGTCGAAGGTGCATCCTATATTGTGCTGAAAGAACAGATATAAAGTCTTTATGAGGTATATAAGCATAACCACCTTTAAGATAAACTTTTCTGGATTTAACTAAATCAAGCACTTCATAAAATTTTACTTTATAGAATTTAAATGATTCTATATTCTGGTTGTTTTGAAAATGTGTTGATTCTCTCAAATATTTCATAATTTCATCTTTTTCTTCATTTGAAATGCTTGTATAACATAGATTGTTTAATTTAAAAAATGAATCTATAGCATCTGATTTCATTGTCATAAATCTCATTTTGAATAGTTCCAATTCCCTTGAAATAAACCAACGCCGTAGCTCCTCAGTTCTACAATAAGCTAATCTTAAAATAAAATGAGCTATGTGATCTTTCCGTCTAGCTTCTAAATCAGATTCGAGGGTTCCACAACCAGATCTTTCACAAAGTTTTGCGTAATACTTTAATCCTTGGTTCCTTAAATCGTTTATCACGAAATCTGTCCACTCTTGGGAATACACCCGGAGACCTTTTAAAGTTGTGGCAGTAGCTAAAGATCTTAACAGCGTTAATCTTTCTAGTGCTAGCGTTTCAAAAGCTTGTAAAGATATATTTTCAGTTGGTGGAATTTTATACATTTGTAAATCATGAGGATAACACTCTATTAGACTACTTGTAACGACTGTTTTAGTAGATTTTCGTTTTATTTTGAAGTCCATAATGATACTGAATGAATTGGTTTATTTGGCAAATATTAGTAAAACTTCTGTATTTAAATAATGAAACTATTATAATATTTTGGCGCTAAATTATATGTACTGTCATACTATCAATGTGACAATACTGGTAATTAATGGTTCAGAAAATTTATAAAAAAAATAACTTCAAACAACGAACTAAAAAGTAAAAAAATAATCTATATAAAGTAAAACGTACTTTGATTTTGGTAAACAAAAATAATTAAAAAACGATTATATTGTATTGACAATAATATTGTGTAATAATATCAAAACAAACAACTTATCCAGAGTACAAATAAAATCAGTTGAAGTAACGACTTTCATATACATTTTATTTTACATAGACTTTACGTTAATACCAGTATCTTCCAGCATTTAATAATCTAGTTAATATAATAAAAGAAAATCATAGGTTATTACATTATTTATTAAAAATACTGGATTTGTATCTATTCCACCAGTGATTTCCACCTATTCTAGTTTACTTTATCGTACTTTCAGAGTGCCAAACACAGATAATATATTTGTTTCATGTATTTCTTATTAAGGCTTTAACATTTATCTGTCAAATTAGTCAAGTGACTGTGACATGACATAGATTTCGTCATGCTATGGGTATTGAGCATTTGAATTTAATTTAGTCTAAATACTTAGTTAGTTACAAATGATTTTATATATACAAGGAATGTAAAATGTTTGCTTAGACTTAACTTTCATACAATATTTATTTATTGTTTTTGCTTCGCGCATTTAACAAAGCTTATTAAAAATGGTTACAAACAAGTTGCAGTCGTCATTGGACGACTTAGTTCAATATACACAATTATTCAAGCCTGTGACTACTATATTGCAAGGGACAGTGCTACCTTTCTTGATTATTTATCCAATTATATTTTATTTTTGGATATTTGTATACGGTTTTAATGAAAACTTTGAAGCGGGTTTTGTTATAGTATCAGTGGTAGCTATCATACAAATACTCATTTGCCTCTGTTGTTATTGGAGTGTACATATTCAATGTTTTTTGTCTTGTACACAAGTAAGTATAATTTAAAGTTTTAGTTATATTTTTGAAATTGAACTACTTAAAAACAAGAAATTCCATTATAGGTTAAGGATCCCTTACAAGCAGAAATTGTTAAAGTAGTTCCTACTTCGAACAATGGTTTTTCAGAAATAGTTAAGCTTCATCATACAAAGGTAATATTTTAAAAAATATTTTTTATTATATACATATTAACAAAGTTTTTAGATACATTAATTATATTTATTTGTAGTCTACCAAAAAAGATAATCTTAATCCAGATGTTTGGTTTACATTTCAAAAAAGTAAATATGTTTATGATTGGGATAAAAAGTCATTTTTCACAATAGAATTTCCTTCTAATAAAACATATGAGGAATATGTGGAGTCTAAAGGATATTTGGATGATGAATCATTGGATATTGCTGAAAAAGAATATGGAAAAAATGAAATGGTCATGGTAAGAGTACAAAATTTAATACATAATATAATTAATTGAATATAATGTCCTAGATATATAATGACCTTATAATCTTTGTAATCTCTACCATTTTAGGTTGTACCAGAATTCATGGAACTCTTTAAGGAGAGAGCAACAGCACCATTTTTTGTTTTTCAAGTATTTTGTGTAGCTCTATGGTGCCTTGATAAGTATTGGTATTACTCTATATTCACTCTTGTCATGTTGGTAATGTTTGAATGTACTCTTGTACAGCAACAGTTGAGGAATATGGCTGAAATTAGAAAAATGGGGAACAAGCCTTATAACATACATGTATACAGGAATAGAAGGTGGCGCCAAATAGTTAGTGATCAATTGTTACCAGGTGATATTGTATCACTCACTCGTTCCCTTACTGATAACTTAGTCCCTTGTGATATACTTCTATTGAGAGGTTCTTGTATAGTTGATGAATCCATGTTGACTGGAGAAAGTGTTCCACAAATGAAAGAGCCATTAGAAAATGAGAAAGATCTTAAGCAAAACTTAGTTGTAGAAGGCGATGGTAAATTGCATATGTTGTTTGGTGGTACTAAAATAGTCCAGCATTCTTCACCCAGTAAAACTATGTCTACAGGACTTAAAGCACCTGATAATGGTTGTATAGGATATGTCATCCGTAATGGTTTTAATACATCACAAGGAAAACTGCTTAGAACTATTTTGTTTGGTGTCAAGAGAGTTACTGCTAACAATTTAGAGACATTTGGCTTCATTCTATTCCTTCTCATATTTGCCATTGCTGCAGCAGCATATGTATGGATTAAGGGTTGTGAGGATCCTGAAAGAAATAGATACAAACTATTTTTGGAATGTACTTTAATATTGACATCTGTAGTTCCTCCCGAATTGCCAATTGAATTATCATTGGCTGTAAACACTTCTTTATTATCATTATCAAAACTAGCAGTATATTGTACAGAACCATTTAGGATACCTTTTGCAGGAAAAGTTGAAATATGTTGTTTTGACAAAACAGGCACATTGACTAGTGATAATTTGGTAGTAGAAGGAGTTGCAGGTATAGGGGACCACACAGATGCTACTGTTATACCATTATTAGAAGCTCCAATTGAAACAATACAAGTGTTAGCGTCTTGTCATTCGTTAGTACAATTAGATGATGGCGTTGTCGGGGATCCTCTTGAAAAGGCTACTTTAAAGGCGGCGGAATGGAATCTCACTAAAGGCGATGCCGTTGTACCAAAGAAGGGAAAGTCGCCTGCCTTGAAAATCGTTCATAGGAATCATTTTGCGAGTGCTTTAAAGAGAATGTCGGTTGTTGCTGGCTACCAAGTCAATGATCGAGGGTTTTTAGAAACGCATTATATCAGCAGTGTGAAGGGGGCCCCTGAGACAATAAAAACAATGTTAAAAGAAGTTCCTAGCCATTACGACCACGTGCACTTAACTCTGTCCAGACGAGGTGCAAGAGTGTTGGCATTAGGCTATAGAAATTTAGGAAAACTGACATCGCAAGACATTAGAGATTTATCTAGAGAAGATGTGGAATCCGACTTGACCTTCGTCGGATTTGTTATTATATCGTGTCCTTTGAAGAGTGATTCCAAGAAGGCGATTGCTGAAATTGTCCACGCGTCACACTCGGTGGTAATGATTACCGGTGATAACCCTTTGACCGCGTGCCATGTTTCCAAAGAACTGAAATTCACACAAAAGAGCGACGTACTGATTCTTACCAAATCTGAAACGGAATGGATGTGGAAATCTATTAATGAGACAGTGGAACTTCCGGTGCAACCATTTAAAACGTCGAAGGAGCTAACAAATAAATACGATCTGTGCATAACCGGGGAAGGACTCAAATATTTAAATGACAATTATAATAAATTTTTATTAGAAATTATAGCAAATATAAAAGTGTTCGCTAGATTTGCCCCAAAACAGAAAGAATTTATTATTGTTACACTGAAATCTTTAGGGTACGTGACACTTATGTGTGGCGATGGAACCAACGATGTGGGAGCCTTGAAACATGCTGACGTAAGCATCTTGGTTTTTTTTTCTAATTATACTTATATAGTTTATATATAGTTTATACTCATAATATTATAAGTAGTAGTAGTATAAAAAAATACTAGGTGAAAACCTCTTAAAGATGAGTCGTTTCTCGATAAAGCGTCTAGATCCCATATCAATTAAATTATAGGTACATTCAACACGCTACGATGAAACTTTTTACGTCGTTAAAACTTTTGTTGTTAGCACCTCTTTAGCAACTTTATTTCTAGTAATTTTTTTATCTTTGTCTTATTATGTCTTTATTTATCTACTTAAACAAAGTTTTAAGATTAAATATGCTTTATCGTTTTTGTTTATTTTTTATTTAATAAAAGAGTTACTACGCAGTATAGTGGGAAAGTGTCTTATTGGGAACGGAGTGTCTTAACACTAGGTTCCCAGACTCCCTCTGCCTACCTTGCTATGTGCATAATCCAAGGTAAAGCTATAAAACAAAAGCTATTAGTTTATAAAAACTATTACTTATACAAAAAGTATAAGAATTATACGTTTATGGAATACTTATAAAATCATTTTGCCTTTACAGGTGGGTGTAGCAATCCTCGCAAATGCACCCGAACGTCCGAAGGAGAAGCGTGAAGAGCGTCCAGACCCAGAACCACGTAGGCCACTACAGCTCAGGGAACCTCGTGACGCTCGAGCTGAAAGCCGGGCTGAAGCTGCAGCCAGACTACGAAGAGCTATAAAGAAGCTCGAGGAGGATGATCAGCCCCAATTAGTTAGATTGGGCGATGCGAGTGTCGCCGCGCCGTTTACTAGCCGACTCTCTAGTATATTGTGTAGTAAGTATTTTTTTGTGATTTTTTTTTTATTTGTTGTATTACACCACAGAAATAGTTTATCTGTGTCTCTATTGTTTATTTTTGTGTTATTTTTAGTATAATAATAAATAAAAATTCACAGCACATTATTATCTTTTGAAATTCTACATATATTTTATGTATATTATACATAAAAATATTTTAGGATCAAAAATGTTATGAGGCCGTCGCGATCATCTGACGCTAAAAGTCTTGATCGAGGATTCGATTTCCTTTCCTGAGGCTATAAATCAATTAGTTTCATTTTCTTGCTTCGGTAGTTGTCTACCAGCTTCTTAAACTTATTAAACTACAATTGTCAAAATCAATTTTAGTTTTTTTAGTGTTCCCAAATATTAATAATAAAACATTTCTTTACAGTTTGTCACATAATAAAGCAAGGTCGCTGTACTCTCGTGACTACTTTACAAATGTTTAAAATCCTAGCTCTAAACGCGCTCATCCTGGCGTACAGTCAATCTGTATTATATTTGGATGGCATTAAGTTCAGTGACACTCAGGCAACACTACAAAGTTTACTTTTGGCTTCTTGTTTCCTTTTTATATCGAGATCGAAGGTGAGAATATTATTTAATTTAACATTTTTAGTTTTATTTCACATTAAAGATATAAATATATTTTTAGAAATTTGAATGTATCTCGAATCCGCGCTTCTTGGAAACCGTCTAAGCGCTCTGACCACTAAGCCATATGGTCTTGTCAATCTTTTTTTTTATTGGAGATAGTCCTTGTCCGCTATCTCACCTGGTGGTAAGTGACGATGCGAACGATGGTGGAGCATGCTTACCTAGATAGTGCCTATTCACTCTTGCCTTGAAAAGGTCCAAGTTATACTAATCTACTTAAATCTACGCCGAAATTCTTATACGTTTATTACAACATATTTATGTTGTGTACGGATATTTTTACTACATATAAGTAGTAAAGATGTAATATGCTATTATGCAACTATAAAAGTTTTATAGATTTTTAACTATTATATTAATTGGTAACTGTCAATGTTTATCATCATTAAATTTCCATTAGTAGGTACCTATATTTATTAGCAACCCTTTGCAGGGTTCCATACCTCAAAAAAAAAACGCAATCCTTATTAGATTACTCTATTTTCCGTCTGTATGTCTGTCGTCTATTCAGACATTTTTTATATATTAAAAAAAATATGTTTTTAAAATGTAATTTATGTAGAATATCATAAGGAACCTGTGTTGCTTAAATTGAGATGTGTGTTTAAAATTTCTGTGATGTATAAGTAACTGTGGAAACTTGATTGATTTTTGGATCACCCTCTGTGTTTTATCATTTTATAATTTTTTGTACTGTTTGTTTGTTTTAAAAATAAAAGAAATAAAATTTTGTTAAACAGCTTGTCTTAATTTGAATTAACATTTTTCTCTTTCAGCCTTTGAAACATTTATCCAAACAACGGCCTCTACCAAATATTTTCAATGTGTACACAATAGTCACAGTGCTCGCACAATTTGCAGTTCACTTTATTTGTCTTGTGTATTTAGTTCGTGAAGCCACAGCCAGATCGCCTGACAGGTATATATTTTTTTACTCTTTATTCTTTTACGAGAAGACCTAGTGTTAAAACATATTCGTACTATCTGTTTTAGACTACTAATAGTTTCTTACTTATTTAGAAGTACTTATTTAGGAAATATATAAAAATTTGGACGTAGCGGGACTCGAACCCGCGCCTCCTGTAAACCGACCAGGCGCTCTGACCGCTAAGCCATACGTTCTCATCAAGCTACGTCGAAATTTTTATACGCTTGTTACAACTTATTTATGTTGTTAGCACCTCTCTATGGAGATTTTTACAAATTTCCGCTACCCAAAGTAACCCACTGTACCTGCGGTCATAGTTACCTCTCTCAATTAGAATATTTCACTTCAACAATTATTTATATTTATTTGCTTGACCTTCAAGCTATTAATATAATATATAATTTTGTTCTTTACATATTTTTATTTCACTTGTCTTCTTTTTATGAACATTTTAAATATTGATTTCCAGTATACATTTTCCTCAATAGATATGTTAATTTGTTTATAAGTTTTATTATATTCAATTTTATTATGTGACATTCTTAATTCTATATGGGGTTTTCTGTAATGTGATTAGGAGGAAAAAAAAAACAGTTTTTGCGTTATGAATAATTTATTCCATTGTTTATCAGAAAACAAACTCAATTGTACTTTTATTATATTACTAAATAGGAAAAAAAATGTTTAATGTAAGCATTAATTTAATTAATTATATATTATATAATATATATTATTATATTTTAAATATTAAAACCATTTTATTAATTTTAGGGATACAAAACCGAAATTGGATATGGATTTGGCAGAGGATGAAGAGCACGTGTTCACTCCAGATTTATTAAACAGCACTGTTTATATTATATCTATGGCACTTCAAGTATCAACGTTTGCAATCAATTATAGAGTATGTAATATTTTGGAAAACTTATTTTTTTCTCTACTTCAAAGATAGCGCGACTTTGAGTTCGTTCTAAAATAATGACATATATTTAATAATTAATTAAATTAACATATTTCTTCTTTCAGGGCGAACCGTTTATGGAAGGTTTGAAAGACAATAAACCACTTTTATACAGTATTCTGGTATCAGGAGGCGCTGTCCTGGCGCTAGCGACGGGCGTGTTCCCTGATTTATCTAATTTGTTTGAAATTGTTTATTTCCCACCTGATGTGAGTATTTTGTATGTTTTAGTGTGTGAGGCAGAGAGAAGTTAGTGTTGAGACACTCTTTATATTTTGCTTAGTAATATATTTTTAGCTTTATGTTTTATCTCATACATAACAGAATAGGCAGAGTGAACCTCTGGGCTTAGTGTTAAAACGCTCCATTTTCCATTAAGCTAGTTCCGCACTTTTCCGCCGAATTCTTGAGGTATTGCGTATTCAATGGCGGAACTTAACGTTGCGCTTTGCCTCTACCAGAGCGAAGAAATGAAAATATTAAATGTTGAATTCTCCCTAGTGGGAATCGAACCTACAACCGTCGCATTTATAGACACATGTTTGTGCTTCCGCATCACGACGTTAAGATATATTACATCAAGTTAATCGTTTCAATTTTACTTGGACTTTTACTTCGGACACTTAGGATGTCATACACAATTTCCTATTTATTTTAATTAGCTACTTCGATCAGAGCACGAGGTCTAAGCCGCTGTTGAATATTATAACTATTAATTATAATAACATTTTTTTTCTCTTTTCAGTATCGAGTAATTGTCGTACAAGTGTTGATAGCGGACATGGTGTTCGCTTATCTGGTTGATAGAATATGTCTTTGGTCGTTTGGTGATGCCCGTGCCTAAAGATTTTCATTATACATAGCCGAGAAAACCTATATAATAATATTATATGTATTACAGTGTGAATTCTATATAACGATACTGAAGGGTCGCTGGACGTTAAATGGTGATATAACAAAAATTGTAGGTACTATAATTATTATCAACCAAGTACGCATTTTATAAATACCAAATGTTTAAAATTAAAAAAATATATGGCTGTATTTTTTTTATTATAGTCTATTATACGTACTTTTTTGAAATGCAAGGTCATCAAAATATGGAAACCAAAAAAACCATTTCTTAGTCATTTTCATACATATGAGGATTACAGTGGTGTTGTTTTGGTTTTTATTAACACCTACTGCACTGTTAATAAACATCAGATATATATTTATGAGAATAACGAAAACAAATGAAATCAACTAAACTACTAAAGATTTTGACGCTTTAGTGGGTTCATCGTTACATCGAGTAACGTTATATATAGATTTTACACTGAATTTACATAACTTTGATGTTTTTGTATACTTTGTAATATTGTAGTTTTTGTCTTTTAGTAGAAATGAAAAATCTAGAGGTACCTACAGTGTCATGTTATTTCATTTTCAATAAGTTATATTTATAGTAAACTCGGTTTTCAATGCGACGGTGTACGAATTATATATTAAAAAAGATGTATGGAATTATTAGAAGGCAAAGCTAGATGTGTATATGAGATTAAAAAAGATTATTTGTATGGATTATAAGAAGAGATAAATATATTGAATATACTGACTTTTATTCCAATATGCTACATTTTATACATAATCTTATTTAAGAATACACAATATAAGAAGGTTGATATTATTCTATATATATTCTCCAGTTATTATGTAACTAACTTGCAAAGCAACGAACTGTTATTAAATAAAAAAAAAATGATTTTTGTATACGTTTCATGTGTTCGCAATAATTCCAAAACCTGTTGTGGCTGTATCTGTACGCAATATGGTCGGTGGTCAGCTCGGTCGGTGTCGGCGCGTGTACAGCTCAAATATATGCATTTAATACAATGTAAATGTGTTGGTCTTTTATTTATGAGAAATAAATGTGTAGTAAATTGTTATGACGTTTTATTTTTGGTTTTTTCTATTATTATATCTGTACATATTTTTATTTATGTTAATATAATTTTAACCGATTTCATGGTGCATAGTTTTTTTTTCAATAATTTATGTGTGCAACATACATTTTTTTCGATTCGATTGTCGACTTCGATTCGACCTTTAATAAGTTTGTAATTAAGGATTTTTTTTAGCTCAACGTATCTACATAGGTAACCTGACTATTTCTCGCTCAATTTTGAGATATGGGGTGTTAAGTTTTAATTAAATTAATGAATTGAAATTATTTTTAAGTATATATTTTCTTTGAAAGTGAATTGAACCCGCTACTATTGCTTGTACAGTTAGGCTTTATGCTATATATAAAATGATGGTATAAAGTGATATGCATCACTGATGGTGATGGTTTTATTTGATGTATATATCTATTGCTTTATACTTTTTGATACTTTAAATAATTCAATGAAAAAAAGAAACATGATAGGTACAGATTAGTTTGTGTTGTTCACAATGCAAAATAATAAAAATGAAGTAAAAATAGCAAGAATTTTTTAGTAACTTGAAATTTCATAGAAACTAATTGATGTATTTTGGAACTGTCTTTGGAACATATACCTAACTTAATTGGCTTT
This sequence comes from Heliconius hermathena, assembly GCA_013403705.1. NCBI lineage: Eukaryota > Metazoa > Arthropoda > Insecta > Lepidoptera > Nymphalidae > Heliconius > Heliconius hermathena. The sequence continues at coordinate 180,714 of JAAIXJ010000333.1, read as the reverse complement.
AGTGGTTGTTTGCACTTTGGATAGTATGAATATGACTAGGTTTAATCCTATCAAATAGTTTATTATGCAATCAAGAGAGAAACGCCCAAGATCGAAAATCATCAAATCTCAATCGTACATCTTTTAAATATAAAAATATAAAAATTAAATAATTATTTTTATTATTTTCTTTTGCTATAATATCTTATAATAATAACTATAATAATTTTCGCCAATGAACGCATTTGAATGGACAAATAGACACGTTCAGATGCGAAAATTCATAGTCTAGAGATGCTTTAATGTTTTAAACTTCCATAGTCAAGGCCACCGTACAACAGGCTTTCTAATCCCAGACCCAAATCCTGATCTTTGTAGCCTCCGTATTCGAGCAGTCCACCGGAGTATGCATAGGCGTCATTGAGAATGGGGGCAATGGGAGCTGCGATGGGCGCAATCTGTTCATAGACTGGTTGGACGATTTGCTTAGAAACGACTGGAGCAATAGGATAAGATATAGTTTGGGGGTGGACAGCCTGGCCGATGCGTTTGACGACTGCGTTGAAGCCGCGCGCCGCGTCCGCCGTATACTCGACGACGCGCAGGGTGCCGTCGGGTTCGGTCAGCGAATATGAGCCCTTCACCACGTCACCTTCGCGCACTTCCGATTGGGCTTTGTTATCTCCAGTGTGGGGGTCATTTACCGCATAGTTGAATTCATAGCGTGGCACAGACTAAAACATAAAATTGTTAAATGAAATATCAAAATCCTTGTAAGCTTATAAAATTTGATATTTTATATTCATATGAAATAATCGATTCCACACAACAACACGCAATGCCTCCAGAAATCGGCAGAAAGTGGGGAACGGAGTGTCTTAACACTAGGTTCCCTCTGCCTACCCTGCTGTGTGCGGGATACAGCATGAAGCTGATTTATTTATTTTATAATCGATTCATATGAAAGAATTTGATTCCCACTCCGGGGAATGAAATACGCTCTGGGGACCAGGCAAAGTCGGAAACGGAAGTATTTTAACACTAGGTTTCCCGGTTCCCTCTGCCTACCCTGCTACGTGCGAGATACATCTGTGTATTTTTTAGGATACAGTACTTTTAAAACTATAATAATCAAGACTAACGTAGCTCTCCACAATTGGCGCCACTTCATATCCTCCATAAGGCGCGGCCGCCACTGTCGCGATGAGGGAGGCGAGCTATAAAGATGAAAGAAATATTACTTTACATTATATTTTATGTATTTTATATTTTTAGATTATATATTTTTTTAAAAATGACAATTTCATTAAAACCATCAAATAAAATACCAACAAAACCATTATAATAACAACTTACCGCAAGGAGGACGTACATTTTCAGTAACAAATATTTTTCACTTGGAACGTAACTATATCAGTAACAACAGCATATGTCTAATATTGAAACACAGCGAAAGCCAGTTTTATAGTCACACATTGGTTAACTCCTGATTATCCTTCAGTTTTTCACGCTCATTGACTATTCGTTGTGCGCGGTTTGTACCATTTTCGTAATATCTTAAAATTAGGACCCACTTACCGTTTTATTTATCACTTGTATGAAATATCTTATATAAAAATATTTATTTATTTAGGATCGTCAACAGAAGAAACATTACAACATGGTCAAATTACATCGAGATCTATTTATAGACTAAATGTTTTTCCAATTAAAGACAATCACAGCATGTACTAAAAAAGAAAGTAGTGTAAATAGCATTCAGATTAACGCATTATAATAAAATGAAATTGATTATAGTAATACAAAAAAAAGTCAAACAATAAAAAGTAGTTTTAGAAAAATGTCAAGAAAAAAAAAATGTCAGTTAATTAAATGTCTTGAAGAACTGTCTCGATGAAAAGTCTTGATAAAAATGTCTTGATATAATGTCTTGAAATAATGTCTAGATATTATGTCTTGTCATAATGTCTTGATTAAAAAAAAAATCATTATTTAAGGAAAAATTTTAAGTGCCGGGCTGCATCATAAATTTACTAATTTTGTTTTTAAAAGTTATATGTGTATCATGAGCTATGTCCAAGTCGCAAATTAGCTTAGTCAATTCATTGTATTTCCTTTGAAGCCTTGCTAGCGGAGAATTTTTTCCTAAATTGCTTTTGTAACATTTGATTGTAAAAAAGGGTCTCTGATAGCGTGGTATCACTGGTGGTACGTTGATATTTAATTCATCAATGAGTGCGTTACAATCGATGTTATTATTAAAAAGCTTATGAAGGAATGACATCTGTATCAGTGATCTTCGATCGTGCAAAGAGTGGAGTTTGAATTGCTGTAGTCTTTCTCGGTTCGTTTTAGACTTACGGACACCAGTTCGAAATTCACCAGTTCGAAATATAACTGAAGTCATTTGAACAACAATCGCACAGCAATCAATTCAAAAATCATCGGTTTCAGAAGTAAATATGTAACATTGCAACTAGTTTCTAATAGTTTTCCTTAAAGAGTAAGAACATTTCACTTTCCTTTTTTGGGACATATTTTTACTTAATATTTTTTTTATTTTTAAGTAATTTTATTTGCATTATATTACAAGCTATGAATTTTAGTTTTCGTTGTTATAGAACGTTTTATGATAATATATATTCTTATCTATCTATTCTTTTCATTTTATTTGGGTCGGATCTAAGAATATCCTTTTTTCATTACGATTTTTATGTAAGATCAGCAATTACGGCGGATTACTTAGGGTAAGCAAGGCACTGCTCTATCATGTTTGTACGTACATTCATATAATCATACAAAATTAAAACTATGATTATATTTAATGCTACAATTCTGGAAAAAGAATAAAAAAGGTAAACATTAAACATATAATATTACAAGAAGAAAACACGTTTTTCCAATTACAATCACAATTAGGTATAATGATACAGTAAAATTATTAATTTATGCCCATTATTACGATATGAAGGCAGTTGCATGTATGTATGTATGTATGTATGTTAATAATCTGTGCAAATAATATTAAGACATCTTCATCGGTCAATAAATTATTGTTAGGTTCAGTAATTAGATGATTAGATGCCATCGTGGCGCTGGAGAGCAAAGATGTGACTGTAAATACGACGGTTGTGGGTTCGATCCCCACTCGGGATAATGAATTATTATTTATTAATATTTAATATTTTCACTTCTTCGCTCTGGTGTCAAGGCAAAGCGCGGCGACGAGTTCCGCCACTCCACACGCAATGCCTGCAGAATTCAGCGGAAAATGGGGAACGGAATGACTTAAAACTAGGTTCCCTCTGCCTACTCTGCTGTGTGGGATACAGAGTGGCTCAAAATTTAAAAATAATGTGAAAAATTATCATAATTCAGAATATAAAGTAATTATATGGAAATGATTCTACAACGATTCACTCGTTGCAAGCTAATAAAAAATGTAATTCATTAAGCTTATGCTATATCGGGCTCGTTGTAACTTGTAGTTATATAACAACGAACAATAGAAACTTATTTTAACTATAAATTAACTATATTTCAAGTAGATATACCTGTACCTATACCTAATAGAATAAACTTTTTTCTTTTATATTCAAACACGGTACGAAATAATCGGACATTCAGTCATAGATGTGAATGATATAAAGTGAAAGTTTCATAATATATTTTATGCTATAGATAAATTTTGTCTGTCTTTTAAATATAAAATAATATTAATTAAAAATAAAACTTAATTCACCAAGCCAGGTTTGAGGCCATCGTTTAGAACTTATATTCGGGTAGGCCACTAGGTCCCTATGAGCTAACACTCGTTCACTTGCTCGCTCTTAATTCGAAGTGTTTAAGTACTTTTACTTCACAACTTAGTTCCCTGGAGTCGTACCTAAGTTCGTGTTAATACCATAAGGCAAATTCTTATTCTGAATATTCTGATATATTTCTGAAATGTAAAAAAGACGTCAAAATTTTAAATAGATATGGTGGCGTAGTTGGCATTTGCTAAGTTTAACTAATTGTGGATTCGAATTCTATATACGTTTTCGTGTATATGTATATTCCTCTAAAATTATTTGTAATTTTTTTTTCCTAATGAAAAAACGGTGTCTTCTTGATTTTTTCTCTATTTTTAATACAATTTTTTATGCTACATAAATAAAAATAAGACAAAAAGCTCAGTACAAAAAGTCTTAAATAATTTTAAAAGATTTTATTAGCTACCTAATAAAAATCTTTTAAATTTATTTATTAACACATTTAAGTAACGTGATATGATTTCTATATTATAAAACGTTTATGTATATTTCACGTATGTAAGTATAGAATAAAATTGGAGTATCTTAGAAACCTTCTTCGATAGACATCTTCTTCTTCAAACTTACGGTACCGATACATTTTACCGAGACCATTGTTTTTTTTTAACAACAAATAGATAAAAGCAAAACAATTTAGCTTAGGAACCGTAATTAATACTGCAGTTGCAACTAATTCGGCCGCTATACCGCCTCATTACCCCTTTTCAACGGAAACACTCTTTCTAGACTTACACAAATTCACATTTGCAATCAGAGCCCGAGGAAAAGTTCCGACCACCCGCGGCCCCGCGCGCCCCCCCGCACTCCCCGCGCGCCCCCCCGCACTCCCCGCGCACACCCCCGCACTCCCCGCGCGCCCCCCCGCACTCCCCGCGCACACCCCCGCGCACCCCCACGCCGCCTTTAATTAACAGAAAGTGGTTCATTAGAGCTTATTCATTAAAGCAAGGAGTAATTAGCGAACTCTAATGAATGCTGTAATAATGTAAGAGCGGCCGCTGCGGACTGCGGCCCGACTTCTAGATTAATCTAGAAGCTGGTATAATTTAGTAATGGTGTTAATTTATTACCAACTTGATTGCGGGATAAACGATCTATTAAAAGTTTGCCTATACAGTGGATTTATACATCGTTTTTGTAGAATCCGGTCTAAGTTATGCGGCGCTATTCAAATAATATATAGTGCTACAGCAAAGCATAATAAATAAACTTTTTTAATTTAACTTAACGTTTATATATAGCTGTGTTAGATTAAGTGAGTTATTGAGGCCGTCGTGGCGCAGGGACACAAGAGGGTGACCGTAACGCGACGGTCGGGGTTTGGATTCCCACTCGAGAGAATGAATTATTATCTATGTATAAATATTTTCATTTTTTCGCTCTGGCATCAAGGCATGGTGGTAAATTTGGCCACACACAATAAAACCTCGAAAAAAATTGCGGAAAGTGGGGAACGGAGTGTTTTAGCACCATATTCCCTCTGCCTACCCCGCTGCGTGCGGGATACAGCGTGAAGCTTATTTAATTTCTTTTTTTTAATTCAGTAACTATGTTGGATTGTTTTTAATGTTTTATTTTTTAATATTAATTTACACGTTAAACAGTCATCTATACTAATATAAATAAGAAATAGTTAAATAAGTAAATTGTACTACAAAAAAAAAAAATTAGTTCTAAAATAAAGTCCGGGACATCGTATATCTTTCTCTTATCTTTTATAAATAAGGCATTTTGTGACAAGAAATAAATAAAAATTGCAATGTTATATTTCTCGGTTTTTTATTTGACAAAGATATTGAAACTTACTAGCGAAAGTTATTCCATCATCAAAAATATTATATGAAGATAAGCTTTGGATTTTATAGCAAGTCATTTGGACGTATATTTTTCGAGAAAATGTAAAATTAAAATTACGGCTGCAAGCCGAACAGCATTCGAGGCTCGAGTCCCGCGAGGGGCGCCCTTGCCGCCGATGACATCCTCTCAAGCAGCCACGTAGTGCTTGGACTTTCTCAGAATTCTGATAGATGAGATGAATGTATAAATTATATAATCAATCTGTTTGGCAAATGCAACATAATAAAATATTATAGGTACCACCTATAATATGCGGGCGAAGCCGCGAAGGAGCCGTTAATTTGTTAAATATTTATCATCTAGTCAGACCTACTTTTAATTCTTATATTTCATTATCAATTGTTTATTCAATCTCTTTTCTAGGTTCACGAGGAATGACAGAGGGGACCTGGGAACCTAATGTTAAGACATTTTTTGTGCGGGGTCGTGGACGGCGGTAATCACTTACCATCAGGTGACCCGAACACTCGTTTGCCTTGTCTTTTCCCAAAAAAAAAAATACTCCCTTCCCAGTAAGACACTACCGTTTTCCACTTTCCGCTCAATTCTGGAGGCATTGCATGTTGAGTGGCGGAGCTTGATTCCACGTTTTGCCTCGTTACCAGAGCGAGGAAATAAAAGTATTAAAAATTGCAGTTCCTATAGTGGGAATTGAACCCACAACCGGGCGCGTGTACAGTCTGGCCTCTAATCTTTTATCTTTTCTTATTTATTCTTTACAATTTAATTAAAATATAAATACTTTATTATTATATTTGATATAAAGTATACAAGCGTAGGTCATTATTTCTCAAAACATGTTGTTATTTAGAAAATATCTTGTTAAAGTCTAACATGTCGGCATGGCCGGACATCGTACGCATAATGATGTATGCTGACATTATTAAAGTGTATCATAATAAGCGAGATGAAAGAATATCTGCCGTACAATGGTCGGAAAAGTTATGTTTTTACTTTAAATATTTATGAATATGCCAAAGTGGTCTTAAATATATGTATTTACGAATACGAAATGTTATTTTATTGAGGCGAGACGTGGCGCAAAGTGTTGACTACGACTGATTGTAGTTCCGTATCCCACTCGAGGAAATGAAATATAATATAATATTTTCATTTCTTCGCTCGACACCAGAGCCACTCAACACGCAAAACCTCCTTCCTAAATTCTGCGGAAAATGGAGAGTGGAGTAGTCTTAATACTTAATATTAGACTCTCTCCGCTACCCTCCTAAGTAGGTATATGTATGTACAAAAACAAAACCTCATTTCATTAGAAATGATTCGGTTTTAATATTTTTTACAATTTACGTTATATTAAAAAAAAACTAACACTAAATTCTATTATGCAGAAACGAAGTATACAACAGCATATAAGTTTTCTGTGAAATTGCATAAATAATGCGAGAAAAGTTATGAAACTATTTCTTCATTTTAAAATATTTATAATATTATGAAGAAAGTGGCTGACAAATGAAATACAAATTGAAACCTTTTGGTCCAGTTGTAGAGTGGACATGTGAGTTCGACCGACCTTAACTTAAACTAAGTATATGTTAAACGACCGCTCCAGGCTGGGGTACCTCAAATTTCAACCTATTTATTTGCCATAGGTTATTTCTAAGTATATTGAGTAAAATAAAAACTTTAATGACTATAGCTTTAATGAATATATTTTTTGACCCATTCACTCGCGCAAATCTGTCTGTCAGCGTCTGACTGTAAGGCCGATGATTGTGGGTTCGTTTGTCACTCAAGGGAATTAATTATTTTCATATCCTCTATCTATAACGGCCAAAGATTACTTTCATAAAATTTCTTGATGATGGAATAACTTTCACTAGTAAGTTTCAATATCTTCGTCAAGTAAAAAACGGTGAAATATGAGATTTTAGCGTTTAAACAAACAAACTCTTCCACTTTATTAAATTAGTATAGATATCTTCTGTTAGCAAACTCATGTAAAAGAGGGTAGATGTAGGTGAAAAAGTCTATAAAAGGAATAGAATTGTGCCAATAGAGGACTGTTATTGGCTGATACATATCATTTATTGTAATTCCATAGAATCTCTTTGCAAATTGTAAATATGTCAATTTTAACTTTAAAGCGTACCGAATATGTGGCAAAATATTGACAGTGTCATATAAATAACGCGTCCTCCTTTCTTGTTGCTTCTTTCCTGCATTGCAAAGTTATATTTTAGCAAAGCAAGAAATTAATTTTTTTGCTTGTTGATGAAAAAGTTTTCTTGCTACGCTGAAAACATTTCTTTTTGCCTATCCTGATGTGTACGGAATACACCAGAGTAGGCAGAGGGAGGGGGATAAAACTTTAATAATTATACCTAATAGTTCCATAGTTAAAATATTTTAACTACAAATACGAATATTTCAATAACTACAATTTAAGTACTGTATATTTATAATTGAAATACATCATCTTCCGTTCGAGACTATCATCGTTAAAAAAAAAGATATCATATGTATTTGAGACCGTGGTGGCGCAGCGGTACAATATCTGATTGTAAACGCAACGGTTATTCATTCTTCCGAGTGAGAATCTAACAGGCGGGAGAATGAATAAGTTTTATTTGTGAGGCTAAAAATAATAATCCTTATGATGAACTGACGGTTGAGGAGTGGTGACCTCATAGATCTCAGTCCTCCAGAGGGGAATTGTAACATATCTCCCGCGTTGATTTTCCCTTCATTGTCCAGCAGAGACAACTATATTCTAGAGAGCCACTCTCTTTGCTTAATCTCCGTAATAAGGGGAAATCCGCTAACATGATCTTTGCGATGGAGTAACCGGTGCACGCCTCTTGATACCCTGAGCTGATCTTGTGGGGATCTACTTTGTGGGAAGTCAATTTAAGATTAACATAACGTCCGTTAGTTTCCTCCAATAGACAATCAGCAAGTCCATCAGAGCTCCATTCCATAGTACCAACTATCTAGTTTAACAGGGTTTAGGTTTCCATATTTTCTATTGTTTCTACGTATCATCTGGATCAATCTCTGGGTATGACTGTGGTAACTTAGCAATGGATCATAGTCACAGTAAGACATTTTTATATTCTCTAATGGATCTCTAGATGTTCGATCTGTGTGCATATGCAAGTAAGAAAGGAAAAAAGCAAGGATAAAAAACATATAATATTAAAAATCATATATATAGCTAAATATATTTAAAATTCGCCATTAAAATTTCACCGAATCTAGGTTAGATTAAGAAGCAAATTGTCTCCAACTTTTCTAGTTAGAGTTTTTGCAGTGGGAGTTTCTTATTTTATTTCTCTCAAATTTTATTTATAATATGAAATTAATTTCATACAGGGAACAGTTTGTTTTAATTATTTTTCAATAAATTAATAGTAGTTAGAATTTAAAAATAAGTGTAGAAAAAAAAATATTTTGCGTTGATAATTTACAATAATTTCTAAAAAGGCAACTAACACTGATAATAAATAAATGCGTCTGTTTTTCTTATAGTAAAATAGGGGGCTTTGTCCCTTTTTTTTTAACGTGAGGAAATCCTGTTACGGATACCGGCCGGGTTATGTGGGACTTGCGGACTGGCAGATGTAGGCCATCCGAATACCCACTAAAACCTCACGGTGCTCCTCCTCGACCGTCCCTGGCCGCGAAACACGGGGACAACAGTCTCCGCGAAGGGGGCTTCGTCCCCTGCTCGCTTCGCTCATCAACCACTCAACTTTCAATGATCAAAATAAATAACATAATTTCATGAACTTTCACTGTTTTTCAGAGTAATAACTTGATAATCTATATTAAGTAATATTATAAATATTAAAATGTTGTTTTGTTGAACAAATGAATAGGGCTATTCATATATAGAGGCCAGCCGTGGCGTAGGAGCACAAAGTGTGACTGTAAACGCCACTGGTTGTGGATTCAATCCACACTCGAGGAAATAAAATATTTATTAAAATGTATATTTTTATTTCTTCGCTTTGGTGTCGAGGCAAAACACGGCGTTGAGTTCCGCTACTCAACACGCAATGCCTCCAGAATTCGGCGGACACTGGGGAATTGACTTGCCTTAAAACTAGGTTCCCTCTGTCTTGCTGTTCGCGGGATACAGCATGAAGCCGATTTGATTTATTTTTTATTCATTTATCATGAAATATTGGTCCAATTACAGAAATTATTCTCATGTTGGATAGTTTATTATCGAAAAAGGCAAAATGATAAAAACGGGAGAACTGGAGAAAAAATACAAAAAACTAAGAAATATTTTCGAAATCATTTTAAGCAATACAGTAAAAATTAAAACACCTTCAGGTAGAGGGAACCTAGTTTTAAGACGCTCCATTCCCCACTTTCCGCAGAAATTTCGATGCATTGCGTGTTGAGTGGCGGAACTCAAGCCAAATATCTATATAAAACGTACAACGCATCTAAGGCATTTTATTGAATATGGTATAATACTGTGTAGACGCCTGTCGTGGCGCAGGGGCACAAAGTGTGACTGCAAACGCGACTGGTTATGGGTTTGATGCCCACCCGACGAAATGAAATATTTATTATAATTTATATTTTCACTTTCTTCACTCTGGTGTCGAAGCATAGCGCGGCGTTGAGTTCTACCATTTTACACACAATGCTTCCAGAATTTGGTGGACAATGGGGAACGGAGTTAACACTAGGTTCTCTCTGCCTACCCTGTTGTGTGCGGGATACATCGAGGGTAATTTGATTTGATTTAATATTTTCATTTCTTCATCTCATCTTCTTCATATGGTAACAAGACAAAGAGTGACATTGAGTCTCGCTACTCAATACGCAATGCCTCGAAAATTGCGCGGAAAGTGGAGAAAACACCAAGTCTTAACACCAAATTCCGTCTACATCCTCCGTTATGTGGGGAATCTTAATATTAGCGTAAAGCTGAAAAAAAATTAAATTATTTCTAAATCTATACTTATATATAAAAATAAAATTAATGGTCTGCCTTTGATATCAATATAAATGTGTTTTTGCAAGTGCATATAGTTATTTATATGATACCAAAACTATACTATTTTAACATTTTTGTCTGTCTGTCTTTTTGGTTATTCAGGCTAACCTCCGGACCAGCTGAAGCAATTATTATCGAACTAACACTGAAAGATTGAGGGGGTTGTGGAACACCATAAATGAACAATACATAAAAAAGTTATATCAATTTAAAGTATACCGTTTAACAAAATTGTTACTTCCTAAAAGAGTTATCTTATCTTATCTTTTATTAAATTAGCTAAATCTTTAGTTTTCAATATTTTTTTTGTTTGATATTGTTTGTAAATTATTATTTGATCATGGTAAAAAAATTCGAGATTGTATGATTATAAAATAGACCGAGATTAGAAGGTTAATTGACACCCTGTCAAGCAGCTACTTTGTTTATGTAGAAAAAAATACGTTTACAGTTTGTAAGCAGTTATGTTTTACCTAGACATATGTGAAATAACTATTTTTTTTCTATTAAATATGATATATCAAATTAATTCCAAAAACACTTAAATTACGATTTATTTAATACATAACCAAACTAAACTAATTAATTCATATTTAGAGTTCTATACCTCTAAAGGAAAGATTGGAACCCTTATAACAACACTTTGTTGTCCATCTGTCCGTCTGTTAAGACCATATTAATTGAAATTGCATTGCTTTTAATACGCAGTCAAAAGATATGGGCATTTGCGTATGGTTTTTGCGTCATTTTATATGAAATTCACTGCGCTTTTAAAATCTATAGTGTACTTCCCGTGGGCTTACAGTTATGAGATTTAGGACGAAGTAAGATCTTACAATACAAATAAAGGAAAATCCGAAAAGTAAACATTTATAGATATTTCATAGAAAAATAATTACAAACTTATATTTGAAGTTATTTTCATAAAATATAAGATCATACGCCCGCAAACTTAAGTTTGTTAACTTTATTCGCTTCGTCGTTAAAACCTATAAGATATTTCCGAATCACAATCCTGAAATTGATACAGAAGCCTCGGTGGGCTAGTCGACTCTTAGCCGGTTTTCTCTTAAATACCCTTAAATAAACATTCATATATTTATAAACCTCTACCGCGACGACACAAGATATTTTTATATAATAGAAAAATACATTTTCTTGAAATCCCCCTTAACGGAATATGTTAATTCCAAAAATTTCGTTGTAAATATTACATTTATATAATTCAGTTCAGTTCTTCAATTATGGCGTGTATAACGTGCCAATTGAGCACAATATCACTTCGACTATGTTATATTTATTACGTATAACGTGAATTACGTAAAATAGGAAATAAGTAAGAGGCTAGTCGTGAAGCAGGGGCGCAGTGTGACTATTAAATCGACTGTTTGTGGGTTCGATCCCCACTCGCGGAAAGGAAGGAGATGAAAAATTTAATTAAATTTATAATATATTTCCATTTCGCTCTGGTATCGAGGCAAAGCGCGGCGTTGAGTTCCGCGACTCAACGAATTCGGCGGAAAGTGGGGAACACTAGGTTTCCTCTGCCCACCCTGCTGTGTGCGGGATTACAGCGTGAAGCTGATTTATTTATTTTTAGGAAATAAGTAGAATAAGTACGAATATTTGTTTCGTAGCGTGTAACATTTTTCCTTTTCAGAATATGTAGACGTGAGAACTGATGCGGACACGTATTCCATTTTAGCGCCGGCTCAGGCTGAGATTTAGGCTGGTTTTTGGCCATTACTGCGTGAATTTTGCAGGATCGCCTGCAGGCGACGCTATTGATTAGTCACCGGCGTTCGGTGGCCATCATTCATTCATAGTCCACACGTCACTCAGGGCTCGCACCGTTTTTCGTCTGTTTTCACCATTTTTTCTGCCACAGCTCCCAGTGCATATTTGATGGTGGCCGTCAGGAAGGAAGCATGACTGCGTAATTGGTCCTGCCGGATATATAGATTCTCACAAAGCTCGCGGCTTTTGGCATCGGAAGCCGGTTAATGAGTTCTATTGAAATATCTGTATACGAACGCAATCTCTGTGCAAGTTGTATGCAAGATTTGTTGGGATTGATGTTTTAAACAAAAAAAAAACTGACTACGGAGATACGTCAAAAATGGAATCGGCTGGAACCATTCTAGTGAATTTATTGTGACAAATACTTTTTACGGTACGATGATTTCCCCAACGATACACGTACAATGAGTTAATCCAATTGTAGTCACTACGTCCAAAACTCGTGTTCAATACGCGTAAAGTGCGCTCGAATGTACATTTTCACACAAACTTGTCATATTTTAAAATCATATTATTTGTTGGAAATCTATCCTTATTATATATTTATTATTTTACTATTGTCGTTTTAAAAATCTCTCTCTTTTGAGCAAAACTAAATTTTAATGAAATAAAATTGAGGCAAGTAAAGATTTGGTAAAACGTTTTTTATTTAGAAAACGTATAAAAATTTGAACGTAGCGGGACTCGGACCACTAAGCCATACGTTAAGCCATACGTAAAATATATCTCGCTACGTTCAAATTTTGATATGTTTTTTAAATAAGTATTTTTCTTTCCTAAGTGTAGAATAACACTTTAAAAAGTTATTTTGTAGCTATTAGAGACAAATTGCAAATTTTAATTAACATTTCAAAATAAACAAATTCTTGCTCTAACATCAAGTGAGTGAAATGTATACTTTTTTGCGTTCGTTTACTGCCCAAGCAAACATCCTTAATACTTTGCAGAGTGAAGTATTCAATTTAAAGCGTAATTTCATTAAGCATTTTCTTTTGCGTCAAGACGGAGAACATCGAAATATTTTTGAATACTAATTAAACAACTCCGCCACTAATTTTGCCATGAGGCGCGGAAAAAAGACATCGAAAAGGCTTGTTTACATAATCATTCAATTTGCAATTTTAAACAGTAACCATCTGGTTTCTTCTCTTTTAAATTAATGCAATGAAATCATATTTTTTCATAAAGCATTACTGTAGCATTAAATTACAATAAAATTATTTGTGTTTCATTAAATAAGTTAAAACAATTTAGTCGCTCGTAATGGGCAGAAAGTGAAGTCTCACATAACGACATTGTTAAACGGATATTTAATACTGTTCGAAGTTACTAATGTTAAAATTTTATCTGTTGTTATTTTTAACACAATATGTATTATTTGTATAACTTAAAAAGTTTTTATTTTGTATAATCTCTTAATTTATTTTTTATATGTAATAAATAATATATAAAAAAAAATATTTACTTAAATAAATATAAATTGAAAAAAAAAGTCACCGAATTATATTTTTGGTGTAATATGTAATTTTGTTTCTTTTAATGAATGCCAAGAACACACTATAAAATCATGTTTCCACGTACGTGACAGCAAAATACTTTATTATATTGTTTAAGTCTATAGCAATCATATAGCTATGAAGTGTATGTTATTTCCTTGAAGTTAGTTGAAATCACATTTTTTATTAATTTCATATTATAATTATAGTGTTCATACAAATTGTAATGAAATTAAAATAAAAAACTAATATATACATTACCAAAGTGTTTTCATATAATAATAGACTATATATTGAAAATTTCTGAAAAAAATAACACTATAAAAACAAAATAATAAAGATTTTTAAAAAAATATTAAAGGTAAGAAGTAAAACGATCAGATTAATTTACAAAATTTAATTTCTTCTCCTGTCCCCATATCTTAGGCTATAAGGATGTAATGTTTTACTTTTTGAGTAACGGTAACACCACAGTTGTTATTTACTAAAAACTGTCAGACGCCTTTGAAAACTGGACCGCTTTCGATACAAAATATAAATTATCTACTTGATACAATTATTTACTTATAAATTACGGATGTGGATACGTATCTACACACACATTAACATTTTATGACGACGTAAAAGAATTAAAAAAAAAATACAAATATTGAGATTTAATAAGAAAAAAAGGCATTTTTTTAATAAAAATTTAACAAACCAGAATACGTCGATATGTTGCTAATTTTCCTTACCAATTAAATTTATTTATAATAAATATGTAGATACTTTTTATAAATTATATATTTATTGATATAAAATACAAAAGAGTTTTTAGTTCCGAAGACACAAAATCAACTAAAGATTGCGGTCCAAAGTATTTCAAATCGTCTGAACACTGCCTAGTAATGAAATACACGGATAGATGGCAAGATTCACTAAACGCTAACATTTTTTTTTAATTGAACGTCATACAATCATTTAAAATATATAATTACACTACTATGATAATAATTAAAGATATTTTGTATTAATATCGATAATTAATTTGCATTTAAATCGTTACATATTATAACATTGATATTTATGGAAGATAATTTAAAAAATGGAAAAATCGCCTTACCTAATTTATTAAGGAAAGGAATGTTAGCGTTTAAGATTACTTACATATTCTTATCGGTTTCTAGATTATGTTACAGTAACTGCAATTTGCAATATTCAATGTTTTTTGGTTTAAATTAATAATTAATTTCGGGTTAAATATTTTCGAATTTATTTAAAAAATAAAGTTTAATCAGTATACCATTTCTGATTTCGTAACGTTAATAGATAAAATTTATTTCATTGAAATCAAATAAGTATATTCTATTGAAGTAAACGTCTTCTTAAGAAGTATCATAATCTAGAACCCGATAGTTTGTGTACATACATTTAATTCATTATAATCATATAATAGAACATGTAGAGTATATACATAGACATAATTAGCCAGAGTTAAAACTTCGAAGACGTTGGCATCAAAATTATTGCTAAGATTGCGCCTAAACTTTAGGTACAAGTGTCTACTTACTTTAATATTTTAGGCTAATATATACAAGTCAACTGATCATCAAACGGGCTATTAGAAGATAAGTAACAGCTCGTCCATTATAAACGAAATAACAATTAATCGAGATATTTACAAAGTTTGCAAATCACAGAGCATGCGTGCTAAAAATTTTGTAGAATTAAATAACGTTATATCATAATAGGTACATATTGGCAAGAATTTGTAGTTGTTTGTTGTCAGTGTCTGTAATCTGTATCAAAACACATGTGATATAGTACAGAAGTGAGAGTACACTACGATTTTGTAGTTTTTCTGTCTTTCATACAAATTTATTTATATGTATTTGTGTGATTTGCATTTTCATAAAGTAAAAATGTATAAAATTTGATCTAGATTTGATCCTTGTTACTTAATGCTTGACGTTGTGTTTGAAATATAAAAACTGCCAGTCAAATAATAAGAGTATTTCATATTAAATAATAGAATATCAGTTAAAAATACACGAAGTTGATGTAGATTTTTCGTGATCATAATAAGTGCTCTAATGGGGAAAAAATTGATAGAATCCCTGTCCCACTATACTATTTCGTTTGCCACTTAATTATTCTTTGTAAGGAGCTCTAACATTACTTTATTAAATCTCGTAATTGATTAAGATATGCAATTTAAGTTTCTCATTTACATTTCATTATCACTTCATAAATAGAAAACGCACTTGTGTTTAACACATCTCATTCACATTAACTCTTTAAAGTATTCAGAATTGTAAGGAAATTTACATAGCAGCGAGTAAATTTTACATAAATTGCCATTTTCACAACCGAAATTAAATATTTAGTGGGTACAACAGCCAGCGTAGTCGTACGGCGCGTTGTATAGAACTATAGTATTTATTAGGACGCGCCGCCGCGCCGCCTGTAGTCGTATAGCGGCGCGCGCGGGTACGCTGCGGTGGCGGGTGTACCGGAATAACACAACAAAGGCTCGCGAATTATTACTGACCGCACATTCGTGGAGACTAATTAAGTAGATTTGCCGCGAGTAATAATTTACAGCCGGTGATTAGTTCGAGTCTGTCGCACAACACTGTCACTCTGAGTCATCGTCACTGGAGGTCTGGGCGCGCGGCTTGGGGGTCGTCGTCAGGTCGAGCGCGGGCTCCGACGCGGGGGCGCGAGGCAGCCCCACCGGTGCCAGCGATCGGATGTACGATGTCACGCTGCTGGCCTCGGGCTCCGGCAAGGAATAAGGTGGAGTCCAGCATCCAGCCATCGTTCGCTCAGACTTCACGCCCGCAGTGCTCAAATACGAACACGCCATCATCTGTAAAAATACAAATTGAATTGTTAATTGGAAAATTGAATAAAAAAAATAAATTAGTACAATATTATAATTCTGAGTTATTTGTCCCACACGTAACAGGATAGACAGAGGGAACCTAATGATAAGACACTCCGTTTTCCATTAAGACATTTCCGTTCTCCACAAGGGAACTCCACTCCACTGTCTAAAAAGGCTTATTAAATAAATAAAGGATTATTAAATTATTGTTACCAGAGCGAAGAAATGAAACTATGAAACATTTCATTCCCCAAGTAGGAATCGAACCAAAAACCGTCGCATTTACAGTTACATGCTTCTGCCCTTGCGCTATGACGCAGGCCCCACAATCAATTCAATTTTATAATATACATTAAAATATTACAATTTTTCAAAGCAATCGAGCATAAGAAAATGTGAATGTACATATATTGTGAATGTAATCACTGGTAGAGTAGATTGAAGTAAAACAGAGCTTACATAAATAATGAAATATGTAGGCAGTATTATGAGATGAGAGGCCTAAAGAATTCGCGAGTGGCGCCGGGCTCTCTAATCACGCTAATGGCCAATGCGCAGCGCCCCCTCCCTCTCCTCTCCAGGAGGCTTTCAGGCTAATGTGGAGTGGGCGCAGGAGCAAGCCGTTTAGTGTTAAGTCACATAACACGGCCCACGGGTACTAGCTACGAGTACACCGCCGCTACGATCTCGCTGCACCTTTCTTACACACATTATTACATGTATAGAGTACTCAGACTCAGTACTATTGCATTTTATGTTAAATAATTTGGATCACTAATACTTAAAATAATTGTTTAAGTTAATTTTTGTTATATTAAAAGAAAATATGATTTTGAATGCTTCAATTATATCCAATATAACCATTGGATGGCAATATTTACAAGATATTAAAAGAGTTTCGCGTTAGAAGTGAATAAAATACATAATAAAAAAATAAAATACATAATAAAAAAATAAAATACATAAAAAAAACATAATAAATAAAATATAATACATAAATCATTTAAATCTAAAACTACTATAAACGATGGCCTGTTATCATAAGTAATTGTGGCAATTTAACATTGATCCTGCTCAATAATTGTGTATACGTTGAGTAACCATTTTAAATTGTTATAAATAACTATGATTTATTTTAGGTTGTGATCTTTAATATTTTAATTCCATAAATAGTTATCATATTATAATGTATTAAAACAGTATTAACAACGTCTCTTAGATTTGTCATGTACGTGCAAAATCACGAAAAGTAAAAAATACTTAATTTCTTACTAAAAACTTTTTATTACTATTGTTTTCCACAAAACTGATTTTGTGTCTCAAAGAAATCATAAATACACCATTTAGCCGGTTATATATCGTTGGCGTTGCAGCTGTTGGCGTCCATTTTTCACACATGTCCTGTAAAATTGATTATACAGAGGAACAAGCTACCGTTGTAAGCCGCCGTAGTTTCTATCTTACGTCACCTAAATTTTAAAGTCAAACGAATCTACACGCTTTTTGATAACCTTGTAAGAAGATTTTTTTTATTTCTATTACTATATATTGGTTAGAATATATTTTTGATTGAAACGCAGATTGGTTTTGTACTATAATAACACTTTCATAGTTAATGCTGCGAACAAAGGTCTCTACACAATTGGCAATAGTTCGCGGAAACAGCTGCGCGCTTATACGGAGTGTTCTAACAATGATATTGTAACTTTAATATTTATTGCACTTGATGAACTCTATGCAAGTTAGTGCAAGTATGTAATATAGTCTACGTATTCAGAACCAAGAATAATCTTACCCTACATATCCACTATAATATAGAGCGGGTTATAAAGAGGCACGTCTATAATATTAGTTTGGAAGAACGTCGTGCCTTCAAAACAATATGTACGGTTTAATTAACTTGGCGCCATTGTGCCCACGCTAAAGTGTATGCTGCATAATTAAACCCTTCACGTAAACGCTTTAGTTAATATGTTTAAGCGTCGGTATTGCTTTAGGAGACCTAAACTCTCCTATGAGAATAAACAAACGCCGGAGGCGGCGCGCTGGACGGACTCATAATACAAATGAATTAGGCGCTGTCCCCCGGCCACGCTCGTCTCCGCCCGGGCGGGGTCGGGGGGCAGGTCACGATTAAAATATAATTAGGCCTTCGGCAATTGTTTCGCCATCGACGCAGGTGGCTCGGTTCGGGCGGTCAGGTAAATTATATACCCGTACAAGGTTCCCAATAACGTACCATGGTTGCGGAAATCACGCCGCTTATTGCCTAATAATAGCATCGACCACTGGGATCGGGCAGCTGATTAATAACGTTACAACGCAGGTTAAAAGTGTACCGGAAGCGAGTGGCGTGTGATTGATAAACAAGTAGACGGGGGTCGATATCGCACGTGTAACGCGATATTAATTATCGGTAAGACACGGCCGGTAATAAATCACGGTACCACCACCACCACCACCACCACCACCGGTGCTTTCGGCGGTAATGAATTCAAACGGGCCGCGATAATTGCGTACATAATCACTGGCGGACGGGGTCTAATTTATCACTGTCGGATTATGAATTAGGAATGGTGGTAATTAAACATGCATAATATTTGTGGAGGCGACGTATTGTCGTGGTCGAAGCGCCGCGGGGCCCGCCGCCGCAGTCGTCGAAACAATTGCGTTTCAAACTAATACGAGGTACTGGAACTTGCCCGCGCGAATGTGCTCCATTTCGTGCGGGACGGAAGCATTTGTAATTATACTATTGTGTGCTAATTGAAAAGCTCCACTGCAAGCCATTTGAAAATATATAAAGGAGTAATATTTGATTTATATTAAAGGAATTGACCATCTTTCTATTATATTATAAAGTTTGTTTACGTTACTGATTTTTCTAGTGATTTTATATAATTATGAAAAATTTATAATAACTTAAAATATTACTATTTATTCTACCTAACATGTAAATGTTACGACACTTGGCGTTTGTGTGTGTAACTTCTTGTACAAAATTGAATCAAATCTCAATATTGTTGTAGTGTTTATAAAAATCTGGACAAGTGCGAGTCGGGCTCGCCCACCGTTTCTTAAAAATTTTGAGATTTCAACCTCTTTCTGAAATTCAAGCTCAAATTCTGGCTAAGCTAGAGCCCTTTCATCTGATAGCTCACTTGAACTAGCGACTTCAATACTAAGTTTTGCCTCTTATAAGGCTATATATTTATTTTTTAACTACAAATGTATAGTTTTCAGAATTTTCCTGAACTAGTACTACCTGTAGATGGTAGCTGCAAATTTTCATAATTCTAGGTCAACCGGAAGTACCCTATTAATTTGGATTCCCTTCATAGCGTCGAAATACTCGATTTTTGCTATAAAAACGGCTATATTTTTTTAAGTAAATGTAGAAATATTATTTTTTCATAAAATCCTGGGATCATAGGTCTGAGTATATAATTAGAATTTCAACTCGATATGTCCAAACGTTCTCGAGGTAAAGGTTCTTGCCAGACAGACAGACAGATAGACGGACGGACAACAAAGTGATCTTATAAGTGTTCCTTTTTTTCCTTAAAAGGTACGGAACCTTAAAAAAGAATTGATTAACTATAATATTAATTACTAGCGGCTCGCCCACGGCTTCGCCCGCTTAAAATACTTGATTATTGATTTAATAAGCAGAATTGATTGGCAACTATAATGACTTCTAATATGATTTTTTTAAGACATTATCGTCAAAGAATTTTTGATTGTTTTAAATAAAAAAATACGACCATTGTTGATATTTGATATTTATAAAATATACATAAAGCTAATTATTTATTACACGTATATATTTTTGTAACTTTATGTTCTTTTTACCTATATAATATACTCTGTTAAATGTGCTGATGTCAGTGAATAATTTAATTTACTCATTCAGAAACAGCCTTAAATGTTAAATTATTGATTTGAAGGATTCATAATATTCTTTGTAAAATAACTGTAATAATTGCATATTAACTCCTGTACAGTTTTTAAATTAGTTACATATATTATATGAACGAACCAACCAAAAAATCTTTGTATTTACTTGATATTTCTTTCAAGATCGTTCTTTATCTCTGTGTTGAATTAATTACGACTTCTTTCAAATGACGATAACTTTTTTTTTAATGAACCGATTTTGATGAACTAAACTTTAGTAGTTAAGTTGAGTTAAAACAAAGCAATTGGTGAAATTTTCAAGTAAATCGGTTCAGTACTTTCAGAGAAAAATGCGGACAAAAATATGTCGACAGACAGACAGACAGACAGACAAGAAATTCAAAAAAAATCTTTTTGCTTTCTATTATTCTTTTTAAGTGTCCCTCTATCCATTTCAGTCAAAATTACTAAATGTACAGACAAAATATTTTTACTGTCTTATTATATATAGAGATAAACCAGCAATTTAACAAAATGCTTTACATCTCACAATTAACACGCAAACAAAGTAGTGTAAGGTAAACCATTTTCATTACACGCCTAATTGAATTTGTTAGTTGAGCAAGTTACAGATCCCCAAAGACCTCGAACTCGGCGTACTTTAGTACTACAGCCAATATTCTTTATTGTTCTGCTTATTAGGGTATCTTCTTATTAAATTAAGTCATTTTGGTGAATTGTAATCATTTTATGATAATATTTAATATTAATTAAAATAATACCATTCTTGAATTTAGGACACGATAGAGCTTATTTTGGTGGATTCTTTTAAATTGTATGTTTCTTTATAATATAATAAAATATTATATCTCTATTAAGTACTTTTTCTTTACCCTAAATTATTTTTTTGTTAAATTTTTTTATGTATAGACACACTTTTTAATAATAATTGTTAATTAAAGAAGAAACACGTAAATGTAGCTGGGAAAATGAATTAAACAAATAAAATCAGAGAAAATTTACATTGGTTTATCGATTATAAATGTTACAATACAAGGATTGGGCAGTGTCTATCTAAAAGTTAACATTTTATTTCCTGAATAAAAATAGTAAGGAAAAATATTAATTTTAAAAATGAATAAATAAATTAGTTTCACGAAATATATTCAACACTTAACACTAGACTCGAGACGTCTAGTGTTAAGCACTCCGTTCATTTTTTTGAGGCATTGCGTACTGAGTGGCGGAATTTATCGCCGAGCTTATTACCATGGTACCAGAACAAAGAAATGAAAATATAAATTAAATAAATATTTCATTTTCTCGAAAGCAAATCGAACCCACACATTTGTGACCACGCCACGACTGACCTTACATATTAATTATTAAGTAAATTGAATATAGCCGAATAGCCTGATGTAACATATGTAGGTACATCAGTACATATGCACACCAGTAGGCTGCAGTATCGTGTGGCAATCATTATCGAGCAATCAACAGCAGCCCAAGACGGGGTTGAACCCCTCGAACTTTACAAATTGCAGCCCGCTGCTAATGAAGCTATAAAACGTAAACACTGGGTTCAGTGGTTACGTAAGATTCGTATCCAATATTAAATTATATTTGACAACTATATAAAGCTTTTTTTAGTATAAAAACTATTTACTTGGTAGAGGCCGTCGTGGCGCAGGGGCATAAGAGTGTGACTATAACGCGACGGTTGTTGGTTTGATCCCCACTCGGGAGAATGAATTGTTAATATTTTAATTTTTTCGCTCTGGTACCAAGGCAAAAGTCCGATATTGAGTTCCGACACATAATCACATAATGCCTCGAAAAATTCGGCGGAAAGTGAGGGACATGTTAACTTTGTCTCAACACTAGGTTAAGCTGATTTTTTTTGTTTTCCTAAATGAAGACATCGATATGTAATATATGTATAATATAATGTATACAATATTGGTTAATAAGTACAATAACCGCTAAGTGCCACATTAATCACGTCTATATAATAAAGGGCTTAAACCACGTACACGTACAGTAACAAAGGCTCTGAATCACAAGTTAATTGATTTACTATAACAGTTTGTATTAACAAGTTGGTAAGGGAATAGGGATGTACCTACAGTACACGGCTTACGCGCTTAATTTAATATCGGCGTTGAATAGAAAACGTCTCGACGCGTACAATGGTCCATCGGCATTCCATTAACTAGTCGAGCAAACATTGCGGGACGCATCCTCACCGTAAGGGACCCTTTGCACTGGACGCGTTAGATAAGTCTGAATTTACAACAATAAATGTTGAGCCCAGTCGTGGCGCAGGGGCACAAAGTGTGACTGTAGACTTCGCGACTGTAAACGTGACTGGTTGTGAGTACGATTCCTACTCGAGAAAAAGAAATATTTTTATTTCTTCGCACTAGTAACGAGGCAAAGCGTTGTGTTGAATTCCCCCACTCGACATGTAATGCCTTCAGAATTCGGTGGAAAATGGTTAACGGAGTATGTTAATACTAGGTTCCCTCTGCCTACCCTGGCAAATGCGAGATACAACGTGTTTATAGCAACGCATCATTTGGTGTGTGTATTTTTTTTGTCCTTTTTTATTTATCGTTAAATTCTTGCCTAGTTAAAAATGTTCGGAAAGCAGAGAACAGAACTCTTCCGTCTGCCCGTGAGATATTACCTTTAGCTTTGTTTCTTGGGCCCAGTGTGCAGTCTCCCTTAGGATCAGAACGACTGCCAGCGATACCCACGCTCGGGACATTCGTATTCGATTGTAACAACACTAACGACTGTTTATATTGGCGGGCTCCTAGTGCGGCCGAGACTTCGCGACACAATGCGAAACCGCCTAAATAATTTAATAGTTGAGCGGTCCGCAAACAATTCAACTGTGGCGTATTATGTATTAGGTTTATCTTATACTTTTTGTAAGATATATTTTATACTTTAAAGTTCGATATACAGTCAGTCTTGCGGCGTTGAGTTCCGCCATTCAACAAGCAATGCCTACAGATTTTGGTGGTAAGTGGAGAACGGAAGCCTACTCTGCTACGTGCGAGATATAGCGTACAGCTAAAAAAAATCAGTTTTGGAATCAAATAATTCTTTAGAGTAAGTCGTCTATACTTAAATTATGTACATGAGACTTACAATAGATAACAATACTTCTTAGGGAACAAACATTTCGCGCATTTAATGAATTTTATATCATAATAACGTTCAGAAAGTAAGCAACAAAATACAAACAATAAAGACTATGTAATGTTTTTATTTTGTAATTTAACTGATTAACACGTATCTCGGCGTCTGAATAGACTGAAACATATAACGTTTCAGTGGAGATACGAAGCGGCGAGATACGAGTGATAGTGCGGGGTGGGGCAATAAATAAGGGTGGGGCGTCGCGTGCGCGCCGGCAGTTACAGCGTCGCGTGCGCCCGCGCTCATTCCTTATTCATGCGGATGCGGCACGCGAGTGGTACGCATTAATCATCTGTCAGACTTGGCTGAAGGAATTCACCTACAACAAGGTTAAATCTTGAATTTTTGAAGTTTTTATATTTATTATTAATTTATTACTGTGATAATATAGTATCTTCAGTGACATAAGCTGCCTAAAAAAGGCTTGATAACAGTAATGTAAGTTTAAATATCGAAAAGTATATTTAGAATTTAATTCCATTTCTCAAAAGTAACAACGATTCGAATTTATTTATATGCGTAATATTTTTAAAAATCACTAATATTTGCATACATGACTGGTTTAATTTGCGTATGCTACAAGTTTAAGGTAAGTTGGACCGTCAAAGGATCGTGATATATTATAATTCTCGATAGTCGTTATCGTTGAAGTTGCTCTCTTACTTCAAAGCGGGCGTTTCGGTTACAGTTTATTATTAATAAAATTTGGTCGGGTGCGGAGCGGGCGCGGGTGCGGGCGCGGGCGCGGGCTCCGGCCACGGTAACGAGCCGGAGCGCCTCGTTATCGGGCGCCGCTCCCGTCGCGCCCGCACCGCCTGCCCGGTGCCCGGTCATCGCTGCGGAAAATTCGCCCGAAACTGACGCGCGTGAAAATTTAATGAACGGCCGGACGCTAGTTAACTAAAAGGTAAAGTGCACCCTCTTGACGTGTTCGGTAAATATTAATAGTGAGTGTACCAGCGTGGGCCATTAAAAATGCACGAGTCCGCGGACACGGGAGTCCGGTCTTGTTCATTAGCCACTTTATACACGCTACCATCCAAAGTGCCTGAGCTCGCCTAGTCTAGTAGCCTAGTTGCACTTTGTGATTATCGAGTTTGCCCAATAAAATGCGACATTCAATATGAAACTTCCGTAGTTCGTATTCTCTACATGGCACTTCCTGAACGGAGTAAGTTTTGTGTTTGAGCCATTTTAAAACTCTTACGGCTATTAAAGATAATAGAAATCGTCTAGTTTTGGAACTCGAGGCGTCGTTGCGCTTGTCGAATGATCTAAGTTATATCCTATTGCTGTTCGTTTGAACGGAAAGATCCAGGCGTAGGCGTGCAAAGTGGATGACTACAACGAGAGCTCTCGAGAGTACAAGACAGAAGCTGTTATATTTGTAACGCAGTAATGAGGATCGTTAATTATGTATCGCAAGGTGCGTCACCGTTTCATTTCGAAGCGGTGCGGTGTCGTGGGCTCTCGCGAACGAGGTCAAGGGTTCGTCAACTCTCAACTCTGAGGGGTTGCCAAATTAATGAGACACTCCTTTGTAATAAAGATATAACAAGAATTGCGCACGCGAACCCGCGTCTACCGACTTCGGTATCATTAAAGACGTCGCGAAGTCTCAACGGGCGTCGTTATCACTTCTTGTCTAAACAACTGAGCCTATTCATTCCAAATAAATTTCTCAAAATCAAATTGACAAGCCAAATTATTTGTTTTAACGACTTTAGTTTTTGAAGAACAAAATCATCATGGAGTATGATTTATTTTTTATTTGTAAAGAATTCAAATGATTTTTGTTTATTGATATAGTCGATACAGTTTTTTTACGAACGTCGTAAAATGTAAATAGCTCGGTCTCTTCATTTCCTACTCGGCCAGCGTGAAGCACGTGACTGAGTCACTAGGATCCTAGAGGGCTCACGGGGCGGTAGATTACAGCGGCTTGCGGCCAGGGGTTTCTAAGTCGCGGCTAATTGGATGAGCCGGGCGGGCCCAATTAGCACCGTTGTGATTCATTTTAATCGAGCGCTCTCGTCTACTCATGTCAGGTTTCGTTTAAATGAATTTTCACTCATATTCCGTCATGTTTCTTTTTCGGTAATTTTAATTTGAAAATTGATGATGAACCCACCTGGATGTGTCTTGTCAATCTTATTATGATAACATAATGTTTTTAATAGCATACATTTTTTCCGCGGATATTTTTTTATAGTAGGATTTTTTCTATTTTCTAATGTTCACTATTCATATTTATAGCAGTACAAATTAAAAATAAAAAGAAATGAGTCTCAGAACAGATGTCAGTTTAATGCTCTACGAAATATTGTTGCAATATTTTGAAGATTGGATTCGGCGTTTCCCATTTAGTGGAATGCATTCGATCGAGGCACATCAAGTAGACGTACGCGTCCATTAACAGTGCAAGTTTACAAAACACGGGCGAGGCGAGTGAGAGTGAGACGACACGAGAAACCACTTCCGCGATGAGATGGCGCACTTCCTGTGATTGAGCGCCCGCCCGCGAGCTATCCTTTTTTCCCGAAATTAGCTATCAGTGAAAACATGCCTAAGTGCTGGAAATATTTATATGCGCATACTTAATGACTTCTTTTCATAGGGAATGTTTTAATGGACGCGCCACACTCGCACCGTGAACCTTGTGCAAGCTAATGTACACTGCGTGCAACATGACATTACTGTAATTAATTAAAAAATATATACGAGTACACATACTTATTAGAATTAGAAAGAAATTTCATTTTTTTGTGTAGGTATATTGTTACAGAAAATATGTTTTAATTTAATTTTAGTAACATATATTATTTAGTATATTTTTAAAGACATTAGTTATTTTTTCCTCATATTTTATAAATGTAAAAAAAATATATAAGATAGCCTATGTGTTCATGTAATATGGCAAAAGTATATATTTATTCATTATATAAGACTTGATAGTATAGAAAAAACATTAATAAAATAAAGGGAAAAACATAAAAAAGAATTAGTAATAATTGTCAACTCAGCAATGAATATTGTAGCACAATGTGTAATTTCCGCTGCATTCTATCTCATTTCTCTCGCTCAGCTAAGTAATGACTTAGATCCATTTCCAGATAAATAGCAAATTGAATGTGTGCCCCGTAGTGTGCACGACCACCGCCACGTACGGACAGACGTACTCGTACATCGGTGAACACTACTGCGCCTCGTACTACGTACTACACGCTCAGCTGAAATACAAGTGATAGTAAAATTGGTCGCTACGAACGAATTTGTTATGTTTAATTGAGACGTTACGATATGGAACTATACATTTGTAAGGTTCCCATTTCCCAGTGGGGCGATAAAATTCGGCCCCACGCGAATAACTGAACTTATGTTTTCCTTTACGGTTAATTGGCTTGTTTTATTTTTATATAAGAGTCGCATAATCGTTTCACAAACATAGCACTAAAGGGGAAGAACAGGTAATTTCGGGTGCAACACACCCGTTAAAACTATGTTTTAAAACTAATTCGGCGCGGGTAATAGCCGGCTACGCCGATAACCTGGAAGCATTTACAATGTTTTTGGCTGGTCGTATTTTTTGGCTTGTTTTACGGTCGGGGAATATGAAAAGTTTTGAGAGGCTCTCTCCGAGAGGCGTAAAGGCGGTTTACGATGCGTCTTCAACTTGAATGCGCCACATGTTCACGTGTTTCGCTGGATTTCAACACGGTATAACCGCATTATATGTGATATGACCTGACCATGAAAATTTTAAACGTAGCAATTTAAGTTAAAAGGTTGCCTGCGGTGTCAGGGAAAAAAATCCAACAACGTAAATAGCTGTTCTAAATAAAAATAATCTAACCGAACTCGTTTTAGAGAATCGAACGGGTGCAGCTGCATTTTTTCCCATGCGAGCGCAACGAAGCGTCGCATCTTATATATTTGCGATTAAATTTTGAATACAAGCGCCAATAAACACAAATTCCTAGAGTCGGTCCAATAAAGGACGCCGTGCAGCCGCGTTAGGAGGCGTTAGGAGGCCATAAACGAACGTATTATCCATGTAAGGCGGAATAGCCGTTGCACAATTAATTGTTTCATTTTGGGAAACAATTCCCGCTCCTCATTCAATTAAGAGCGGCGAGTGCGGCCGTGGGGAGGGGGCGGGAGGGCGGAGGGCGGAGGGCACCCTCCCGCCGCTCATGAGACGGACGTATTAATAGCGCCTGCAATATTGATATACTCGTATCGTATCCTACGTACCGCCTCGAATACGATATTGTTTGTTAGCGAATTCGATTTGTGTCGATCATAAATCTTGCGCCTTATGTTGAATTTGGAGCTGATTGAATTTCACTGGGAAGTAAAGAAATATCGAAACACAAAGTAATTTAAAAGCACACACTCCTTTCTTTATTAGCCTCGGCTGAATGATAAAATAAAGGAGTCTGTGTAAAGTGTGAATGCTCAGGTGGTGGTAGAACTCAATTAGCAAAAACACACAAAATTAAGAGAGACAAACACGTCGGAGGGGGACACGTGACGAGATGCCCTCCTCAATCCGAATTTTATATCATACATTCGTTATTCATTGTGTTTGTCAAGAAAATTACTTGGACCTTTTAATATAAGTTCGCGAGTCTGTGAAACGGGCTCCAAATTAGAGTTGGTAAAGAAGTTTGCAGAAATCGCGCTTTAGCCTTAGCAATTATTATGAGCAGTGTATCAAATGTTCGGCAAATTTTATTATTTATTTGTCATTTATTTAGCTTTACCCTGTATCCCGTACATAGAAGGGTAGGCAGAGGGATCCTGGGAATCTAGTGTTAAGACACTCAGTTTCAATTAAGATACTTCCATTCCCCACTTTCCGAAGAATTTTTGAGTGTGTGAATTCTGGTTAAGTGGCAGAACTCAACGCCGCATTTGTACCTCGTTAAAAGTGAAAAAAATAAAAATATTAATTAATCAATTTCCTCGAGTGTGAATCTAACCCACAACAGGTCGTGTTTGACAGATGAGCCACGACTGTCTTTTGTCGTTCCAATGATTGATATTTACTAAATGTATAATATTTTTTTAATTAAATTTAAATGTGTTACATTATAAAAAAATATTATTATTAAGACAATAATCAACTTATAGTACATTTTAAATTAGCGGTCTTTCTAAGGATTGGAGAGCAATCTGTTAGATTGGTTCATTAAAGTCTCCATTAGTGAAGTAATGAGTCGCGATGCATACAAACCCGAGTGGAGTGCAAACGAGCGTCTACGATACTGTTTATCTTTTGAAAATAATTATTTTAAAACTTATATTAGGTACATTTAAATAATTTAATATTAAAATATGGATACAGATAATAGTTAAACGTTTTTTTAACGGCAATTATTATATTGCAATAAAATAATAAAATATGTGTATTATATTAACTATATGACGAGACGTTATTTTGTTTGTAATTTCATTAAGTATTCATAAATTTCAATTAACATATTAATTAATTTGCGTTATAAAATATTATATTTATGTAACCAATCCTATCGGAGGTCAGAAAGTGTGTTGAAACAGTCCGTCTACACAAGGCACTACGCTTAAGACGAAAATTAGCTGCAGCTTGGAGGATTTCGACTATGAATGCAGGTCGGGTGCTCTCCATTAGCATAATTGGACCTGCGGTACAGTC
This sequence comes from Heliconius hermathena, assembly GCA_013403705.1. NCBI lineage: Eukaryota > Metazoa > Arthropoda > Insecta > Lepidoptera > Nymphalidae > Heliconius > Heliconius hermathena. The sequence continues at coordinate 151,136 of JAAIXJ010000333.1, read as the reverse complement.
ACCTACGGGACCTTTGTTAAGGCCCCATTTGATGTGAAAGAAAAGGAATACTTTAGTTGATGTACAAATAGGATGTGTTCATTTACATCTTTGTTTTGTATTGTGGTTGGCTTTATTTTATCTGTTTTTTTTATCGCTTGAATTACAAAATATTTACGCCATATTCCAAATATAGCAGGGTAGGCAGAGGCAACCTATTGTTAAAATACTCCGTTTCCCACTATCCGTCGAATTTTCAAAGTATTGCGCGTTGAGTGGCAAAACTCAACGCCGCGCTTTGCCTTGTTACCAGAGCGAAGAAATCATAATATTAATAAATAATAATTAATTTCTCCGAGTGCGAATGAAACAAACCGAATCGACAACCGTCGCGTTAAGTCACACGTGTGCCCCAGCACCACCACGGCCTCAATTACTCAATATATAGATAGACAGTTAAGAGATAAAATCAGTTTATCAACATTATTATCAGCAAATAACCTAAAGGCATATTCATTGTCAGGTTACAAGAGGCGACTAGACGAGGGTTGCTAATTAACCGGTAAACTTTGATGAGCCCTCACGCTAATTAATGTGCCCCGGGGAGGATGGACGCCTCGTTCTTTGCAGCGAGCAATATAACTATATAGATGTAGGTAGATACGTGACACGTGAGCACCGTATGAGCGAATGCATTTGTTAACAATATTGTAAATTTCTTAATTTTTTTTCATTATAAAATGTCTGAATATCTGAAAATATTTTCATAAATAAACAAGGTCAGTTGTGACGCAGCGGACAAGCGTGTGACTGTAAACACGACGGTTGTTGTTTCATTTCTTATATTGGGGAATTTATTACTTTTTATTAATACCAAGGTGCCAAGCCGATGATAAGCCCACGCTATGCCTTAAAAATGCGACGGAAAGTGTGGAGTGTCTTAACACTAGATTCTCCCTGTCTACACGGCTAAATTTTGATTTGAGTCCCACACTCAATGTAAAGGTAAAAATAATATTATTTTATTGTAAAATTATTACTAAAATTATTTTTATCAATAAATAAATAAAAAAAAAGTAATTATACAATTTAAATTATATTTAAAAATATATATGTATATATAAACTATCGCAAACAAAATATTAGAAATATTTATAACAAATCAAACTGCAAAGGCAACTTCAAGCGGGTAATATGAATAGGAACATGGCAAACCTTTTAGTGAATTCTGAAACTAAGGTAGAGTCAATCGCAGATCCCGATGCATATGGGTCGCGAAATGGTTGTGGAAACATTCTATTTGATTAATATTGTTAAAATAGTCCTCATTTATTAATAGTATTGAATATATAGTGAAAATAAGGGAAATATAATTATATGTGTCTTTTTTCTTGACGATTTGTCTCAATTGAAAATGTTAGTTATAGAGTCAAATATGTAATGGCAGATTGAATAATTCTGTAATCATAAAAATATTTTCGTCATAATAAATATTTTTTTAAGTTTTGCTACTACTCACTTAGAAAATAGAGTAGTTTTTTTTTCAGCTTCACGTTGTATCCCGCATATAGTTGGGTAGGCAGGGGAAATTTAGTGTCAAGACACCCCGTTGTCCATTTACCACAGAATTTTTGAAGCATTGCCTTGTTACCGGAGCGAAGAAATGGAAATATTAACAAATAATAATTCATTTCCCAAACCGGTGATCGAATCCACAACCGCCGCGTTTACTATAGCACGCTCCTGCCACCGCGCCACGACGGCCTCTAGAGGGGTTTAATGTCCTCAATAAATAAATAGTCAAAAAGGCTTTTAAGTTGGGTAACAGGCTAAATTAAGCGTATTATCGTGTAGCTATGAGTCCTGATCGAATGTCAAATACTTAATTGAAAATCATCATACTTGCTGGATACACGGTAACCCTTTTGATCGGGACGAGTAGGTGTGGTGTGGTGTGGTGGAGTGGAGTGGAGTACACGTGTTTCGGGAAAATAATTAATTTACAAGCACTATTACTGCGACGTAAAAAGGTTGTTGCTGGTTTGTTTTTTAGTTCAATGTGACTGATCATTTTGTTGTACTATCATTTTTTATATTAAGTTATAAGTATAAGTTCACTTTAATATCATATTTACTTTTGACTTTTAAGACAAAATGAATAAATGAAAACTTATGTACCTACTCAGTACAAAATGAAATTTCGTTATATTAATTAAACCACTGTTAGTGTGTAATAACTGTAATAAAGGCCTACGCCAGCTCTACATCTACTGGGAGTCCAAAGAATACGCCAAAATGTCCCAAGTTTCTTCAGGCAATCAAGGCTTAATACCGTAGTGAAGTTTCAAGTTGGAAAATTATGGGGAGGGGGTGGGGGTCGTCCGCCGCGTGTCATCTCGTAACATCAAAAATGCATTTAAATCCCGCGCAATAAAAAACAGCGGCGGGAAGTTTCACTACGGCCAAGGGATTGAAGACGCTTGCCTCTGCTACCACACTTTGCAATATAAAATATGTAACCATTTATTCTTTACAATCTACGACCTATTTTCACTTTATGAAAATAAAATAACATGGTTAAAAATTGGTAAGTTTCGAAATAAAGTTCATTAAAACATGTCGACGAGTTTCGGCGTAGTAATACACGTAGGTGACAAGAAAGAGTGTGGGTTCGAAACATTTTTGGGGAATAATAATAATAATAATAATAATAATTGTATATCTGTATGTTTTCAAATTTCATAGACAAATCAGAACCCATTCTGTCGCACGTCAAAATCCAAGAACGTGGTGACACACCAGTATGTTTTTGCCTTGCAGTATTTTGTAGGATCAAAAATTCTGTGATTTATAAAGTGCTAGTTTCGGCATTAAATATTAACTAATACTATATACAATATAATACTAATAGTATTAAGAGTACGAAGACTTTCTAGAAATAAGGTATATTATATATGGATTTATAACGCCTCACGTTATAAAAATAGAAATATAACATAATATTTTATTTATTGTAGAACATTTTCTTTGTGTGTTTACGTAATAAAGTCTGACCCGTGAGCCGGACGACCAACAACGTGAGCTAATGTAATAATTAGCCCGCCCGAGCGATCGTGGCACTGATACTATCAACGTCGCTCCAGCGACTGTATGTCGTGCGATTTCGTTTTTAGGTTACGAAATATCAACTCTAGCATATTTTAATAGCCTTTAGTAATAATAACATTCAAAACAATACTATTAATAATATACTAGTATAACAATAATAATAATATCAATTACGAATTAGGTATTATATTAATATAAATGACACGTGTGTAATTTGACAAATTAAGTGAAAATTAAAATAGGCGCCGCAAGCCGCGGACATCGATTCGCTATAGTTTGTCCAATTTATCAGTGCTGAGAGTCGTTCGGAAATAATCGTAATCGAACTGAGCACTGCGCCGAACAATATGGGCCGATGTCGGCCTCTCTAATTGGCCCTTACCTGGAGCGCACTCGAGAATGATAAAGCCCCCATTAGCCGCCCTATTATTTACCTACTCGTCATTAGCGTAGACTTCATTAGGATAACGAGATAACGGAGCCAACTCAAGTAGGGAGTGCTGCCTCTAGTATTTTTGGAGTTTTTGAACGGAATCAAGGAATTTTGTAGAGCATCTATCGAGCGCCCGAGGAGAAAGAACGAGCTAATTATTTTACGAGCCGCTCCGCGTGTCCCGTTCGAGGATGGGAAAGAAAGGAAGACAGTTCTAGAGTCGTATAAGGTAACGGACCACCCGCAATATACTCTACCTCACAGATATGTAACGCAACACACATATATGTCATTAAGATCGCTATCGACTATAATAGGAAAAATATCGACATTGCACGGAGCCCTTGGTGGTGTTGGACAAAAAACAGACCGAATTTATTGTTAATTATAAAACTCCGGCGTCGAATATTAACCCGGAGATGCGATACCGAGATAGTAGCGGGCCTATTTATTTATTATTTAGATATCCGTTGTTGCGGTCACGACTCCATATTTTTTGCTGTAATGGCATTAATGACCTCGGTTTAAAGTTGAAGTGTTAATTTGATTTAAAATTATGCCCTCGATTACGATCTTCACGTGGAAGTTTTACCCTAAGCTTTAATTACAGCGATGATGTTTGATGAAGGTGGCGTGATATGACTCTTTTACGTTTTGTAATATTTGTTGTTGTTGTTGTTATCTTTTTACGCTTAATATATTTGTGATAAAATAGATTTAATTTGTATTGTGAACATATTTCAAAAATAAAATTAATCTAAATGTTTTCAGTTTAATAATTTTAAATACAATTTAACTGCGCGGTTTGCCCCGCTACCAAAGCGAGGAAATGAAAATATTATATATTCCATTTCCTCGCATGGGAATCGAATCCACAATCTGTCCGCATGATTATACCCCTGCGCCCTAGAAGTATAATTTTAAAAAAAGAATTTTAAATAATTAATGTCACAAATATGTTTATACAACAAATTTATTGCTAATATACATACATAGCTGAATATTTATACATAGTAAATTGACTATATATTGTCTAATATCTATATATTATAAACATAACTTATACGAGAAGTTGTTCCGAATTGAATTATAGTATAATTATTGAATTTGGCAGTCGAAACTCATCCTTATGTGATAAATTATGCAAATTGATACATTAGTTCAAATTAAATGAGGTAGATACTTTTGAGTTTCATGTTATTTCTATTAAAGTTGCCTCATAACATTTGTTATCTCGAAATAACATATTATTAGATACATAATTTTATTGAATTTACAGTCTTGTAATGTTAATGTAAATTAGATTTGTTTGTCTACTGATAGGTATGTAATGTTGTGGTTTTTAATGTCATGATGACTATTAATGATTTGACAAAAGAGGTCACGTATAGTTTACATTAGTCACAATCAATTTTTTTTTAAATATTTTTTTTATGTTGATGTGGTAACGTTTTATAAATCGATGAACGTCGGCTGCACGCGCTCATAAGTACTACCCACTGTCACGTTCCGCCTGAGCCCGGCGTGCAAGCGAGAGAGGCGCGGTCGACCTAAGCGTTTGGCTTACGACGCTTCTATCCATTTATTGTTATTTGTAATTAATCTGTTAATTTAAGTCAAAACATATTTGATGTAAGGTTCAAATAAATGGTAATTTATCGAAAGAAATCAATTAACTCCTTTGTATTGTTCAATATAGTTAGTAATTCAGTTATAATAATTCAATGCGATGCATAAAAGTAAGCAATTATTCATTAATGTTTTCTTATAACGTTATCACAAAAATATCGTCTGTAAATCAACTTTACAGACAACTAGCTAAATAACTTAATTTTAATTGTTTTTACTATAAATTCTTTTATTTATATTAATTAATATATAAGTAATATTATAAATTGCATTGCCATTAACTATTTAAATTTCTATTATATTTTACATATTATATAAAATCTGGCTACAAGAATGTCGAATGCAACGATCGTATTGCGACTAAAATACGAGGTTCGTTCGTCGTAAACGTCACATTAATTAGCATCCCGCTAATGAGAAGTTATGGCGGTAATGAGGGCTGTATTCGTATTTATCAGCCTAGTAATTGTATCGGCAGGTCAATGGAAACAACAGTTGCAAAGTTGTCGTTTAACGGAAAATATTGCCAAGTTTTTTTTATTAATAAATAAAATAAAAAATATGCACTATATATAAAGTCGAAACCAGTCGTGGCGCGAGGGCATAACCGTGGGAATGTGAACGTTGTGGGTTTGATTCCCATTCGAAGTGGGAATGTATTGGGGTAACTCGCTCTGGTAACCTATCAAAGCGCGGCGATTAATTCCGAAACTTAACATGCAGTGCCTTGAGGATTCGACGGAAATTGAAAAACGGAAGTGTCTTAATGGGAACGGAGTATCTTACAATTAGGTTCCTTCTGCATATCCTGCTCTGTGCGGGATACAGCGTGAAGTTGTTCATATATATAAAGCAATAAATATAATGCAAAAATTATAAGGGCTAATGGAAAAATAGAATATCAGAATTTATATTATTTTTTATTGGTTTGTTTATCACGTTATTTTTGCAAGTAGTGATTTTTTTCTAAGGCATAGCGAGAATCCTAAAGTGCACAAAAAATAGTGCAAAGTATCATTATTAACGTATTTTTATTAAACAAGCAGAAGTATATATAATTATAGAACGAACGTGAATACAATTAAAATTATATATTCTTATAAATACACCGGTATACATTCATAGGGCCAATATTTAGAACCCTTTAAGATATCGGATAAGTGTGAATCGTTGTTCGAGACTCCAAAAGAACAAAGCACATTACCTCTAAAGAGGGCGCAAAAAGACGTTAATAATATTCGTCAAAGCACTCCGGTTACATTAAATCAATTTGCCCTTTCCGCGCGGTAAGTAGCGAACGGTGTAATTGATAAGTTGAAATCCTTGTAGCGAGAGGCTAGAGTTTGGCACTGGCAACTCAGTTTCGATGTCATGTGGTATCTTTCTTTGTGCAAATTGTGTTTTGTAACCACTTTGCTTATTGTTATAAATATTCAAATATATTATATAATAATTTATTTTTATATTATATTATATAAAAAAAAAATGTTAGTAATATAAATGTACAAACATTTCTCATTTTTTATATAGGAAAATACATAATAAAATTGATAATTAAGTTCAGTGCAGGAAGTTAAAGCGTGTTTAAAAGTGAAAGCTTGCTTGGACGGCCTAATAAAACCGGTCGATATGCCTTCGATAACGATTAATTACAGTTGAATATATTAAAAGCTCATTGAAAGTAGTTAGCGTGACGACTCTGGCGTATTGCATAATGGGATTCAGCTTTATTTAGGTTAGCAACAACTAAGTAACAACATTATTATTCATATTACCATTTTAGGTTATGTTATACTAAAATCCAATGAAAATATAAATGTAAATATTTTTTTCAGTATCGATTACATTCAGGTACTTATAACATAACGTACGTAACATTTGCTCTTGAATTTAATTAGCCTTCAAGAGACAGTTACCTATCTATGATTCTTATTTTAATGTCTCCACAGAGACCACCACCATCTATCCTTCATTTTATGGACCTTATATTTTTCTTCAAGCCTCGTTAAATAAATATATTTTATGAGATTATACCTTCCTTTTCCTTTTTCGAAAGGGCAGTGTACTGTTGGCCCTACGGCCAGTAGGGCCAACAGCTAACATCACTCGGCTTTGGGAGGCCGAGCTAGAAGAGCTCTTGGCTTATTGAGACTATAGTTAAACTTGAGATATTTTTAATAATAATACATTATGAGCACTATTTTATATTTTACCCATAACAAGACCACACGGTAATAAAGTTTTGAAGTTCGCTATAATCAGATCTTAGAAGGTAAGGGAAATATCTTTTATAAATATTTAATCTGTGGTTACAGTTTGAAAGGGATCATAAAGGAGTGCACCGGAACAGATCGTACGACAATATCCTAATTCACTCGCGCGAATGTAATCCATTAGTGTTCCCTCTCTGCCCTCAGCCCCCAGCCCCGAACCCCCAGCCCCCAGCCCCCGTATATACCTCCATATCATTTGTATTGGCACATGGTTCATATGACTAATGGACGAGGGCACATTACAGAGACATCTGCTTATTGCAATCGCTGTTATAAAAATGTGATTGACATTGATACGATGTGATTGTTTGTGATATTTTAATCTGATGATCAATATCAATGTTGTATATATTTTTTTTAATCGAATATGTAATGTATCAATGTATTAAATGTAGAATAGGCAGGTTAAATAGTATTTTAATTATGAATTTAGTTTTTATTTTATTTCTTGAACTTTTACTAAGTTGAAAGCTAGCAAGATAGTGCCTTGAAAATGAGTGTTAAGTAGGGAAATTGCCGTAAACGTGACCGCAGCCGAGAGCTGCATAGAGGTTACTTAAAGGATTGTTAAACATAGTATTAGACACCATTGTAAAGTGAATTAAAGGAATACGATAATATACCGACACGTTTTGCTTGATTTTTGTAAATCGAGAGGATTTGTATTTGGCAATGAATTTAACATTGAATTTTAATGAATCATACAAAATCGCGACATTGAGTTTCACGTAAAATGCAATGTCTCCAGAATTCGGCGGAAAGTAAGGAACAGAAGTATCTTAATGGGAACACTAGGTTCCCAGGTACCCTTTGCCAACCCTGCTATGTGCGAGATACAGTTCAAAGCTAAAAAAACATATACATATATATATATATATATATATATATATATATATATATATATATATATATACACAAAAACTTTTTTTTTTGTTATTATACCCACAATTTGAGATAATTTCCGCTCCATTGATTTTGTCCTTTATCAATACTATTAATTTAGAAAACAATGAACACAAAAAAAATATATATTTTCTAAATGTAAACATGGATTTTTACTTAACATTGTACTATTTGCTCTCTCTGTTTAATACACTTACTCTACATAGAAGCCGTTACGGCGTTTTCAGAAAAATTAAAGAAAGTAATCAGCGGAATTACACCGGCTACTAAAATATGTATTCGTCATAAAAGTATGCGTCGACTTCTGTGGAGGATAAATATTCATTATGGATCGTGGGGCGTTTTAGTGGGATTAAATGCTATTAAGCGCGTCGCGATGCTCTCACGAATCAATCGATGTATCTGTCTGTTGTGGGAGGGCTTGGTGAATAGTATAGTAATAGAACTTAGAAAAAAAAATAATAGAAAATAAAATCAAAATTTAAACAAACAGCAGGGTATGCAAAGGAACCTAGTGTCAAGACACTCCGTTCCCCAATTTCCGACGATTTTTTCGAGGCATTGCATGTTGAGTCGCAGAACTCAACCCCGGGCTTTTTTATAATAGAGAATAAATAACTTTTTATTCCAAAATAAATATCAGCTTCACGCTGTATCGCGCACAAAGCAGGGTAGGCAGAGGGAACCCAGTGTTAAGACACTCCGTTCCCCACTTTCTGCCGAATTCTGGAAGCGTTGCCTGTTGAATGGCAGAACTCAACGCCGCGCTTTGCCTCGACAACCGAGTGAAGAAATGGAAATATAAATTTAAACAAATATTTCATCTCCTCGAGTGGGGACCGAACCCACAACCAGTCGGTTTTACAGTCACACTTTGTGCCCCTGCGCCACGACTGGCCCCAAAATAAATATCACTATTTACTATCACTATTTTGGTCAATTTTAATGACGTAAAAATTTACATGCACGTATTAAGTATTACTTTAAAGACACAGCTAGCAGTATTTCACCACGTTTCTGCGGCTCGGCCGGTTAATTAGTAGTCCCACACTTCGAGTAGGCACTTCTCAGCGCTCACATCAATTATATTTTTAAATAAGTCTTATTTAATTAATGGAATTAAAAATTCTGTTTTTGTTAATATCATGTTATTGATATTGATTGGAGGCCATTCGTAATGTGTGCATGCGTGCCCCTAAGCTGTTGACGCGACAGATTGTGGGTTCGATTTCCACTCGAAAAAATGAAGTTTTATTATTTTCGTTACCTCACTCTGATAATGAGGCAATATGCGCCCTTTAGTTCTGCGACTTAATTTCTCCACTTCACAAGTCGGCCGAAAGTGGAGACCGGAAGTGAGAACGGAGTGTACTCTGCTATATGCGGGATACAGCGTGAAGCCAAAAATGTTACACATTGTTCATTTATTTTAATATAAAATAATAACATGTACAATAAAAATTTATAATTAGATACTTTTGTACGGCAACCAGTTTTATTATATAGGTAGTAAGAGTAATAGATAAATAGAATTGTTAAATCTATCTCCCAATATGAATAATATAAGTTCTAAACGCAGCAAGACGTCTCGACGTGTACCAGCGATGTCAACATTACTCGAGAGCTACCCACTAATTAATTACTCCACTCGCTTTCAATTAAATTAAGTCAGGACCGGAGCATCGACACGCACAGAATCGAGCGATTAAGATCGTTAATGTCGATCAATTTACTCGTTAGCGATCAATAATTACATTATTAATGTAGTGTTTGTACGAGATTCGATTAGATATGGAGAGATTTGTTTATACACAATACATACTCAAATGTAATATCTCGAATAACTGCTCGAAATAATTAAGGATATAAATTAAGAACGTATAAACTATAGATTCACGAACTATTTGAATTTAGCAAAGCATGCGGGGAGACAGCATCGTGATCTATCATTTAGTTTTCCACATTGTTAATAGAGCTTTGGATTACAATGTCATCAAAAAAAAATTAGAACAAACATCTTTGTAATCAATAAATCTGTATATTTCCACGAACAGACGCACAGTAACCGACGTTCTTAATTAAAACAGTTATACGAATTATGTATTCACATTAAAGTTAACCAAGTTTTCAAACTTAGTTTAATAATTATTAATTATTCAGACTCATCACAGTATTCCTTTAATAGCTTTGCATATCTTCGCATTTCACAATAAACAACAGCTATAGTTTTAAATAGTAAATTGAAAAACACAAACAAAAAAGTAAAAAATAAAAACATGATTTACAAATTTGTATCTTAAATGCGGAACACTAAAACTAAATTGGCCACTCCGAACTAGTTGAACCGAGTTTTAAACTGCGCCCTTAGGGGGGAGGGGACGTTTTAATTACGGCGTTTAAGTAAAAGCGGCGCAACATCTACCTAGGTGCATTACACAGATTCAACCACCAAAAGCCTCCCACTTAGCTAATGAAACATGTTCGTGTATAGTGTTTTAAGCGTCGTCGCAACGAGGCCTTCTGAGCATTGTGCTCACGAGCGCCGAGCACCGAGCGGCACTCGAGGCTCGGCGAGCGCGACCGGATTCGGCGGACTCGCCTCCGCAAATCCTCATTTACTTGCATTATTTTAATGGAGCTATTGTGGGCGGATGTCCTTTGTCGTGTGCAGATGCGGATCCGGCGCACCGGGCTGTGGGAAATGTGCCGGTGCATAAGTGCATCACTGGCCTCGTTCGGCTGCTCGATCCCGAATTAAATAGCAGAAAGCTCCATTTCAATTTAGGGAATTTGAATAGCTATATTCCGGGATCACAGAAGAAAATGAGGTTTATTGTAGTCGTAAAGTCGATGAAATAGACGCAACCGGAAAGCGACGTATCCATTTAACTAATTAACTTGGAAGTCGTTCCGAAACCGCGGTCGTCTCCGCAGAGATCCCTTGGACCTCTAATAACTGGCTTCTCTAATAAGCTAAGAGGTTGTCTTACTTGTATAAAAATGCAATCGACGTAGAAGAAAGCTTGACGACGTCGTTCAAACTTTTCAAATTTTCTTCGTACTCGTTTAAATAAAAAGGTAACACATGTGAGATTTTTGGTGGAGTGGGAGTTGTTTCAAGATTTTGGGTATTTTAGTCATGAAGAACATAATTACTAACTTTCTATTATTACTAGCAGTATTTACTTACATATGAATTTATATTTGACGAAAATCTTATTCAAAATATTCGTCAAAAAATATTTATCTTTAAATGTTTTGAAGCCTAATCTATCTCCTTAAGATACTAATTAAATTAAACATGAACTGGTGTCCAATGAATAAATTAGGCACTAATTTCTTGACATACTTTGTTAAAGGCGGATCACCTTGCCCGTAATACCAGTAATGTTGCTATAATAAAAGTTATAGCTATCTTAATAATTCGTTTAGTTTATCGCACTCTCGTAGAATAAATAAAATTAAATATAATTTGAAAGTAATGACATAATAACTATTCGTTAATAAGTACGTAAATAACAGTTCCTAGCTGTGACTTGACTCGTTCAACTAGTATACCGATTTTTTTTTCTAAGAAACAAACATTTATTCATTATTAGTGCTTACCAAATTGAAAGTCACGTTTTTTTCTTCTGCTTCACGTCGTATCCCGCATATAGCAGGATAGGCAGTGAGAATCTAGTGTTAAGACACACTGTTCGCAACTTTCCGCCAACTTTACGAGACATTGCGTGTTGATTGGCAGAACTCAACGCTGCAAAAGCCTCATTACCAAATATCAAATAATAATATAAAGTTATATCTTTTAACAACATATAAATAACCGAGAAACATCAATTCAAGAAGTTTTAATTAATATTTATGAAGGTTTCATAATAGTAGATATAATAAATGTGCAAACGATTAAAAGAAAACAACTAATCATTAGCGTCACGCAACAAAGGTACCTACCTACCTAGTGGGCTGACAAATACACTTTTTCGAAATACCTGCGGTATTATTAAGATATAATAGAATATAAATTGTTCGCCCCATTGTATTACCTATTTGATTATTAAAAAAACCAAATTGAAATAAAAGAATATCCATCTTAATTATCTTATTGAATTTTTAAAAATTATACTTTTAATAAGTAAGTTTCTAATGTCGTGCTACTCGTAACTAACGACAAACGATCTCGCGTGCCACTAACGTTCACAGTATATAGAAATAAATTGTTAATAGATAAATATCAGCAGACATCAATCAAAATGTCCAACGTTGAACTCCAACACCGATGTAGATCGTCTGTGGCCAATAAACAAACTGCTAAGTTTATCGTCGCTCACGTAACTTTTGACTTAAGAGTTTAAGATCTCACCTGTCCAGCTCAGACCGTCAGAGAGGTGAGATGAGAGAGGTAGACGCCGAGCCTAGCCCGAAGCCAGGTCCTTTGTGAAAGATTTCCAAAGCGTGTGCAAGGCTACTTTGATGTCGAGCCCAGCGGGTAATTTGGAAAAACGTTATTTAATTAACTTTCGACAAGTCTGAGTAATCGCATTACAAAGCCATCCTGTGAACGGTCAAGTCTTTGAACCGGTGGCGGCGGTGAGGGCGGTCCCGAATCCGAACTTGATTTTTACACCCACTACATGCAATAAAGGCGCTGTCATTTTCAGGTGTTTTCCAATTAATATTGCGCCTTTGACCACCGTAGCTCACACAAAGTAATAGCCGCTCTTTGTTACCTAGTTAACAATATAGTTTTAATAAAGCCGTCAGTGATAGATCCCCCGGCGCTACGACTAAGTGTCTATTTAGTTTATGCAATTACGACACAATACTTGTTTGTAGTGTCCCGAAGTTCTTTTATTTGTAATGTTATACAACAGTTTTATGAGTCACCGAAATAAGTTTAGGGAAATTTAAACTTTGGAATTGGTTAACAGAGCATTTTGTGAGAGTGCCGTAAGCAAGCGCTCGAGACGAGGAGTCGCCCGCGGCGGTCGGACCATGGTCGTCTCTACGAGATAATTAACTCTATGAACTAGCCCTGTGTGAAGAGCTACAATTAGAAATTTACATCACAAGGTTTGTGAATATTAGCATTGTTTTATTCTTTATTTAACCAACGAAATGGAGTTTTATTCGTAGTCTACTTGCAGTATATCAGCGTTTAAAATATGGTCAGTTTATTATGATACGTGGTGTCCGAAGTTCGCGCGTTCCAGCCGAGTGCGTCCTTCATACAAACAAAGCGGACTTTGTGCGGTGTTCATTGAGCAGCTTAATTGCATTTCTTCGCTACTTCTCTATGTTCCTTGCACGTCTCATAGTGGAAATAATATGCTAAGCAGTATTTTCAGTCAGTTAAATATCCTTTGTTTTTGTTATTGAATTTTAAAATAAAAAATCAGCTTCACGCTGTATTTCGCACAGAAAAGGGTAGGCAGAGGGAACCTAAACAAGTGTTAAGTGTTAAGACAACTGTTAAGACACTCTGTTCCCCACTTTTCACCGAATTCTGAAAGCATTGCGCGTTGACTGGCGGGGCTCATCGTCGCACTTTTCTCGATACCTTCGTTATTGAATTTTCTTTATGCATAAAACAGAACAAAGATAGAAAGATAGATAGATAGTGTAAAATTGGAAACTATCTCAATTGCTTCTTGTACGAGTATAAGCAAATCTTAACTAATAATACGACATAATAAATCTAATATATGTTCACTTGTTACATAAGGAACGTAACGCAACAATGGTCCAATTACAATGGTCCGGTAATCAAAAACAACGATTCGCTGTTCTTCAATTATTGTTCTTATCACAAGTCGAGTAAAGTTGTAAATAGTTTTTAACTATAATAAAAAAAACACTTCTCGCTTCACGTCGTCTCTATCTGTCTGCTTCGTTTATGATTCTTGAATTTTTAAAACCACTGAAAGGGCATGCATTTTGTATGTAATATTAAAAAGAAATAGAAGCTATGTCTACGTTGTTTTATGGCTCTCTAGCGATACAGTTTTTGAGTATAATAAACGCAACAAAATGACTCAATGTCATATAAATTAAAAAAAATGAATTAAATCAGCTTCACGCTGTATCCCGCACACAGCAGGGTAGGCAGAGGGAACCTCTTAAGACACTGCGTTACCCACTTTCTGCCAAATTCTGGAGGCATTGCGTGTTGAATGGCAGAATTCAACGCCGCGCTTTGCCTCGACACCAGAGCGAAGAAAATGGAAATATAAAATATGATTAATTTATTACTTAAAAATTTTCGACCAAGTAATGAATGACAAACCTTATCCCTAACGTACTTTCAAAATTTTCATTACGCACAGATAATATGCTCACTTTAATTAAAACTAATTACTTATGTCCGTTTTATTATGCCATATTTGCTACCGGAATTAATTAAATATTTTACGTGTTGGTGCTTTAGTCACGGATAATAAATGTCCCGTAATTGTTTGACCGGAATGCTTTAACCGACTGCGAATTTTAAATGAGGTATACATTAATAAATTTTATTATAATTTATTTTCTAAGCATTAATTAATTTTAGGTATGTGCGGGTTTGGTTTGGTAATGAGCCGATTGAATATCTATTTTTTTGATGATGATGATGTCAAGTAGCAGATCTATCTGATGTTTTAAATATATTATTTATATGAACAACACGCACAAAACTGTTATTACCTAGTCTACACGTCCTTATGGGTGTATGGTGTAAGGAGCTTTAATTATTATAATATTTTTTCCTCAAAAAACATAAACAGTTAAATATTAAGCTCAAAGTATAGTGGGTAGGATGAAAATATAGAATTTTATTGAATACCGTCCGTTCGCACTAAATTTGAATTTATAAAAACAAAAACTAAAAATAATTATTTAAATTATTTTTAGTTTTTGTTTTTATAAATTCAAAAAAGTATAACATTATATTTAAATTAAGTGAACATAATAATTTACTAAATACCTACCAAAAAGGTAATTAAGAAGATTGTCCATGAGCTGAGTGAGGTCTTTAGGATGAAAGATAATAATACGGCGATATCATATTTCTTATCCAACCTCAACTTTTGTTATTAGATAGTAGATTTAAAAGTGGGTGACCTTCAAAACTTTGTCTCAAATAGACGAAATCCTGAGATAAAAATGAAACAATAAATTATTTAGGATATTTATGTAAAGTAACAAATTCTTCGGTTTTATTTCGTTTGGTTTTGAAAAGATGCAATCTTATTTAGGTATACAAAATATGAATTGCTGTAAAGGACGATACATACATAAAAATAATATTTATCTATTAATTAAAATTATTAAATCAGTAGGCCGAATATTAATTAAAATTATTAAATCGAGGCCGGTCGTGGCGCAGCGGCACGAGGTGTGACTGGTTGTGGGTTCGATCCCCACTCGAGGAGATGGAATATTTACTTAAATTTATATTTCCATTTCTTCGCTCTGGTGTCTAGGTTAAGCGCGGCGTTGAGTTCTGCCACTCAACACGCAACGCCTCCAGAATTCGGCAGAAAGTGGGAAACGGAGTGTCTTAACATTAGGTTCCCTCTGCCTACCTTGGTGTGTGCAGGATACAGCGTGAAGCTGATTTAATTTAATTAAATCAGTAAGATATTGCAATAAGTATGTACATTTTAATACTATCTAAACAAAAATTTTAGTTTATAATAATATTGGGTTAGGTTAAATTTACAAGCCTACAACTAATCACATCTGTAATTGTCATTAGTGCGTGCGGTGAGCTTTTGTATCAAATAGTAATGTTTTGAATATAATTTCATAGTCAGGTACTCTGTTTATTATTTATTATATCTCTGTAACCGACCAGCGTGTATCTATTTCAATTCATAATTAATCAGATAATTGTGTCACGAATAATGTAATTATAGAAATGGCAACATGATTTATTATTGCTGGTAACTTCTATGTGAATGTTAGGTAACCTACTGTGTGCATATAATAAATGAATATGACCGTATTTATTCATTTTATTTACATATAGTATAAAAAATGAACTCTACTATCAATACTGAATCAATTAAAAATAATTGATAAAGAGATTGTTTTATGAGGAGAAAATGCAACTGAACAATGTTACACTATACAATGTTCTATAATATATTTTTATAAAAGTGAAATAATATCAGACAGAATATATAAAATATTTATTTTTTCATACCTCCTCATAGTCTCTGTGCGAGTGTTGCGCGGGCGCAGGCAATGCTCATTCTCGTGAGCGGCGCGGACGACCCACTTTGCCCTTGCGCACGGGGGCGCCGGGCGTCGCGTTTGCGCTTTTCATGAGTTTTTGCCAGTCTTGCTCGCAAACTAGTGACCCCGCCAGCATGTAGTATCTACAGGTAGAATGATATATTTGATTATTACAAAAACATATCTCAGCATATTATTATTAATTTATATTATAAATTTTGTAAAGTTTTGAAATTAATGAAAAAAAAAACAAATCAATGAGCTGTATTTTTATACCACAGTTTATATTGTATCTTTTACGTTGTGTGGTCTAAAACGCTATTATTCGTACTTATGATAAAATATTGCTGCGTTAAACGACCACCAAAGAAAAAGACAGCCATCATTTTACCCGTACGTCCAATAATATAAATAAATAAATACAATTTAACATAAATAATATAATTGAAACTTACCTATCGCCCTGCATAAGGTGTGAACCGCACTTCGAGCATGCGAAGCACTTTATGTGGAAGACATGGAGAGGTTGCTGTGGTGCATTTGTCCGCATCACGAACTCGCTTGCGGGAATTGCCTGCCCGCACGCTGCGCACGCGCCGCTCGAGCCGAACATTCTGAAACAATTATAACATATTTACATGACTATGGTTATACCATCTTATCATCTATAACTTACTGTAAGTAAGTTATAGATGATAAGAATATAAAAAAATCCTCTCTAAAGAAAATAATAAAATTAAAAACTAAATCATATTCACGCTGTATTCCGCACAAAGCAGGGTAGACAGAGGGAACCTAGTGTTAAGACACTCCGTTCCCTACTTTCCACTGAATTCTGGAATTGCCGCGCTTTGCCACGACACCAGAGCGAAGAAATTCAAATATAAATTTAAATAAATATATAAGAATATGGATTGCATTGTATTTTAGCTTTTATTGCTCATCTGACAACGAAATATAGTTAATTCAAAATAGTATTATTAAAGTCAACGAATTCTTGGTCTAATATATTTACTATAAATGGTAGAAATAAATATCGTATAAAGTAACGTTGCTCGCTATGAGAGTGGTCCAATCGCCTCAGGTTATGCTTTAAAGTGAATTGTCTGAGGGCAGTAATTAGAAACCTGTACCAGTAACATATACATACTTGCCATTTAAAAAATATTAATAAATTAATGTTGTATAAAATAGATATATAATGTCATAACTTTAAATTTCCTTAAGGGTTTAATAATTTACGAAAATGACAATGTATTGAAATTTATTTTTATTACTTTTAATATATTTTATCTTCACGCTGTATTCCTCACATAACAGGGTAAACGTAGGGAACCTGGTAACCTAGTGTTAAGGCACTCCGTTCCCAATAAGACATTTCGTTCCCCACTTTCTGGCCAATTCCGGAGGCATTGCGTGTTGAGTGGCGGTACTCGACGCCACGGTTTGCCTTTTTATCAGGGCGAATGGGTATTGAACTCTCAACCTGTCGCGTTTACAGTTGCACGCTTTCATATTATGTTAAGAAAGAAAAGAAATGTATTAAGAAATAAAAGTACGTATTTTTATAAAAATACGTTTCGTTAAGATGCATTATTTATAAAAACGCAAGTGATTTATTGCGAAGCCTTACCTATATGGCTTAAGGTCGATTTACCATTTAAGCGTGTAATTGAGGTTCATAAAATATAAGAAAATATAAACTAATAAGTCAGTAATGTGATCAAAACCAATTGAGTATATTTTCAATACACGTTAGTGGCACTTAAGCACGTATTTAAAAATACAACATACGGTTACATAAATTACATTACACTGTGAATATGGCTATGAAAGTTTTGTATTTTTATCATATTTTTTTTATAAGGGTAGTTAACCTATCATATATTGAGGCCGGTCGTGGCGCAGCGGCNGCGTGAAGCTAATTTAATTTTTTTTTAACCTATCTATCGACAATCTGTGTGAAGAAATATTGCAACTCTACGTATTCGGTTTCGATGAAAATACAATAATTCCGCGTGAAACTCGTGTCCTTGTCAGGAAGACCTGGTTAATGAAAAAATAAATTTAAAGACAAATTTTCTCGTGTTTTTTAATATATTTTTTTATCTATCTTACAATTCGCGCGTATATTTTTCCTATTAATGACATTCCGATATTTAAAAATTGAGTATGGAAATTGATATTTGAAAATTGAGCGAGTGAATGTTGAGTAAAGATTAATTAAATATATTTGTTTCTTTGTGGAGATTAATTAAATAGTAAAGTAAACTATATATAGATATACACATATAAAAAATAGGATATTAAAACATTTTAAATAAATCTAGCAAGAGAATAACACTGTCACTCGCTGTATTTTTTTTTAGCTTCACGCTGTATCCCGCACTTAGCAGGGTACGCAGACAATCTAGTGTTAAGAAACTTCTTTCTCATTAAAATACTACCGTTCCCCACTTAGAGTGGCTGAACTCAACCCGAACCCACAACCTGTCGCACGCATGTGCCTCCGCACCACGACTGTCCTCACTGTAATACTTACAGTGTACTGTAAGGTAAAGATGATTTTTAAATAAAAATAAAGTTAAGATAAGCCACTTCATCTTATTTATATTCAAAACGATCATACATTGTAAAAGAAATAGCTGATTGGTTTGATATCCTACAACGTAAGCGCAAGTATCAGTTTTCCGAAAGTCACTCAAATAGCCCTGGGTTCTTGTTGCAGCTGTTGTCATTTAATGGCCTCGTTTGATACTTAATGAGCAATTATTGCGTCGGCTTTTAGCACCGAACTGGGCCGTATTATTTACAGCCGGACTCAATATTAATAAATCGCAACAATCCATTCAAAAGCAATCAAAATTTAATTACCTGCGCTTCTTCGCTGTGATATAATTTGAGGCGGGGCATCCCTAAAAGATAAATTTGAAAGTCTTAAAAGATAAATTCACTTCAATCACTCGCAGCAAATAGGATTTCGTTTCATTTACTCCGGTAAGAGCGTTTCCAATTAAGGAGCGCCCGACAAACAGTAGGTATCGGCGTATGAAGGTAAAATTAATTAAACCGAGCCAAGACAAACATGTACGAATCTATTTGTGTTGGACGTTCGCGAGGTATGTGCGATACACGATACACGATATGCGGACTTATCCTATCGATAAAATATTGAGAGCGTTTCGTATCCGGCCGAAGATCAAGCTAGCTTGCTCTTGCTAACAATAATTTTAACCAAATCTAAATAATTCTATGGAGTTGTATAATAAGATAAATATATGTTTTTTAAAGTATTTTAGGATAATTAATTAACAAATTATTTACGTATACGAAAACTTGATTAAAGTATCCAGCTAATGGGTTTCAAATTAATGTTAAAATACTTTTGGATTACCTTCTTACATATACGTGACGGGTTTATTAGAATTCGCAATCGGAACTAACTTTTAGGTTTCCTTTCAAACTGATATTAATTAAGACGTATGTGTAATGAGGAAGTTTGGTGCCGTCGCACAAGCTAGTCGAAGTTTATTTGCCTTCGTTACGTGTAAAATTGAATACGTCGCCGTGAATCCTCATTAATTTAAGATGAAGACTGTATCTTGACATGTTATTTTATTCATTACGGGAGTGTCTCGAGTCTGAATGTACACGTGTCGAGTTTAGATTGTTATAAGGAACATAATTTAAAAGCTTTCAGAGATCATTAGTGGGAAGGGGAAAGATGCGAGAAAGATTTTATGCTGTACCTCCTAAACATTTGATGTGAGAGTTACAGATCTACGTATATATATATAAAGTACTAAATATAAAGACAATGGTTTCAATTCAACTTTTGACTATATGATTAAATGGTGACGAAAAATTGCGTGTAATAATATAAAACTACTTTTATTTAATCAATCAATTAAAATAAAATGATTCATTGCCTTTTAAGCTTCTTATTACTGCCACTGTAAATTATATGAAGTACTTCTACTCTTCATTACTATTTTAATAAAAACTACATAAAACTTTATTAATAAAGTAAAAAAATCCCATACTCATTAAAAAACTAATTAGCAATCAAATAAAAAAATTAAAACTCCAAAATCCTGCAACGCGTAAGCGGCTTACAAACTTAATGGAACAAAACTTCGCGAGCAAATCCTCTCCGCGACTTAAACTATATTAGAAAGATAAAATACGTTAATATGGAAATTGATGTAATTTAATTGTTTAAAATTGGATCACTATAATATATTTTCGTTATTTTATAGTTCATATATAATTTGATATACAATTATTTATAATATAATAAAACAGTGCAAAAAGTGTCTGTGCATTAAACGTTTTTACGAAAAATCATTTAGGGTAATGAAATAAATTTAATACAAACCTATGATTTAGATTTTTTTATCTGCATGTCAGTTTGTTTATATGTGGACTGGATACTGAGTAAGATCTATGCTATAATTGATTTTCAAAACTGGGGACACCTGACCAATGGCCTTATTAAAAGTTGTTGAAGGTGATGAGCACTTACAAAAATAAAATCTAAATAAAAATTATTGAAAATTGAGGCCACCGTGACGCAATGAGACAGTGTCCGATTGTAGAACAAACGAAGGTGTAAGTTCTATTTCCATTTGGAAGAAGTAAATTATTCAGTTAATATTTAAATTATTCTGTTTGTACCATTTTGGGGAAAAGTGCCGTAGCGTGGTGTTGAGCTCTAGTACTCGGTGCACGTTAATGTCTTGAAATTTTATAGATAATGGGTAAATTGATTTCTAGCTATAATTAAATAGAAACGGAAATGATAATAAGGTCCACGCAAAAAAAATGCTACACCATTATTATAGACCAACTCTCTAATTGCTTAAAGTTCACAAGTTTAATCTTCGTTCATTAATTAAATAAAAATAAAAATATGAATATATTTCAGTAAATTAGAAAGATAACTAATGAAAAATAAAATTAATTAAAATTTAATTAGTATTTAAATGATTAAACGAGGATTAAATATTATTCTTCAATCTTTTAACAAACAACAGAGATTTTTATATTAGACAAAAGCTGAGCTATAAAAGTTTTAATTATAAAAATATTAAAATTAATGTATACTTCGGATCTGAAAGTTTCAAATTGATCAATGAACCAATTTCCACGGCGCGGCGTACGGGAGCGGGATATCTTACTTGTTGCTCAGATTCCGAGCAAGATGTACCTAAGAGGAAATGTTTGTTAATGCCAATTTCAGTTATTACTTCATTGGCATGTGTATATATAAAGATGTTTGTTTTATTATTTGTATTGATTGTTTCTTGTGTAAATAACGCATACAAAGTTCCAGGTTTGGTTCTCAATCTTTGGACTATGAATAAATATTTCTTATTAATACAGGCATAAAACAGGTGTTTGGAAAGTATTCCCTCGGTGTAAAATGTCCTATTATCTGTACCACGTGAAATACACTGTTTTTGTTCCATTAATCACTTTAAATCAATCATCTTTGATTGATCAATACTCCCAGTTTGGTTTGCATTTATATTTTCCATCTGCCTGACTGTCTGTTCGTCAGTCGAGAGCATTTTCCTCGAAATAATGTGGAGGTATCAAGGTGAAAGTAATATCAAATATCCAGGTCTACAATTTCATGGAACACAGAAAACAATATAATTGGTCTGGGTAAACATAATATAAGTTTATGCTCATTTTTACTATGTTATAAAAACCCATAGGGTACTTCCCGTTGACCTACAATTATTAAATTTGACAAGAAATGAACTTACTGTACAAATAAAGGAAAAACTTTAAATCTGGGCTTAAGGTATATATGAAAAACAGACTATATATAAATCGTATCGTATCGCAAAGCTAAAAATAAACCTCACGATGAACTACTAACATAAAAAAATATGATACATACTCCTTGAGGTATTTTTTATTAATCCTCATTAAATTTATAGTTAAAACTAGAATGTTATTTTTTGTTTATTTATTTTAGCTTCATGCTATATACGGAACATAGAGTAAGCAGAGGGAAACAAGGAATCAAGTGTTAAGACGATTCCGTTTCCTACTTTCCGACGCATTCTGGAGGCATTGCGTGTTGAGGGCGGAGCTCAATACCGCGGTTAATTATTTTCCTCGAGTGGGAATCAAAACTGTCTCATTTACATTCGCTTGTGCCCTCTGCACCACGTCTAGCCTCAAACCAGAGATTTCTTTTTCATGTAAAATCTTTTTTTTCAACTGCAAATACCCATCAAAGGCTTCAACAAATAGTTGAGTTCAGTTATAAATACAGAGGCCCGTCGTGGCGCACGGACAAAAGGTGTGACTGTAAAATCGACTGTTATAGGTTCGATCCCCATTTTTTATTTTTTACTTTGTTGTCGAGGCAAAGCGCGGCGTTGAGCCACTCAACACGCAATGCCTCTAAAAATCGGCGGAAAGTGGAGAACGGAGTGTCTTAAAACTTCAAAGAATTAAAACTTAAAAGATTTCCTCTGCCTACCATGTCGTTTGCGGGATACATCGTGAAACTGATAAAAAAATAAAAGTTATAATTGTATATTTAGTCTCATCGCTCTCTTCATCTTAAGACAAGCATTGATCTTAGCGATGCGTCACTTATTTCTTAGCATTCCTCTTATTTAAGGATTTTGCGAGCCTAGTGGTGTAACTCATTGTTGCTGTTGCTTGATATCTAACCAGACTACCCCACTTTATACATACAAACACACACCGAACAAAGCAAGTGCAAACACAGCCAACTCTAAGCCCAAGCAATAAAGATCGCTTACAGCTAGTTACGGTGGTAATAAAGCAGGCGAGTTATCGGATGTCGTTATAATCACAATGCACGCTAGGACGTGGTGTATCAAGTTAGCACATCGTTAGCAAGGAACTCGTTAGCGGCGCGTGGCGTCGACAAGGCAAGAATTTGCTAATGACGCGTACCGCCCGCTCGCAAGATGCAGGACGAAACACTCTTGTATCGTAATACGTATGTGCTGGTAGACGTGAGGCCGTCGTGGTTCGGGAGCACAGGTGTGTGACTGTTGTGGGTTCGACTCCCACTCAGAACTGATTGTTATTTGTTAATATTTTAGCTATGCTACCAAGGCAAGCTGGGTTGAGTTCTTGCTCTCACCGCGCAATGACTCAAAATTCGGCTGAAATTGGGGAACGGAGTGTCTTAACATTAGTTCCCTCAGCCTACTCTGTTATATGTGGGATATAGCGTGAAGCTACTATATTACTACTACACTACTTGCAGTAGATACTACTATATTACTACAATTTAAAAAAAAATCATTCGTTTTAAAAGCTCATCATTAAATAGAATAGCGTAGTAAAATGTACATTAAAGTACAGTAAAATGTACATTGTTAATGGAAATTGACATCACGACTTATTGGTCTTGTAAATGTGATGATATGAATTCTTCATAATATTTTGTTTCAATTAAACATAATAAATTATTAAAACAGTAGAATAAAAAAAACGCCAAATCATAAATATAATTTGTTACTACAACACAACAAGCACAAAATTTTGTGGTGATAAATATCTGCAGCGGAAGCGATCAAAAGGCTTTCAAAACATATTTACCAATACTCCACTAAAATGATTGATATATATCAATGAAATAAAAGAATCCGGGTACATACAATTTATTTTAAAAACAAACTATAGGATTTTATAAACATTAACGCACAACCGTGAAGCAATCTCGTATTCAAATTGACATAGGTGGTAAAACAACAGAGCCTCCGGACTAAGTTCCATAAACTCGTTCCGAACTCCCCTCTACACACTCTATCGGCGATTTTTAATTAAGTCCCTAGCGAGCGCCGAGCGAGCAAAGTAACACCATCAATTCATTATCCTAAACTCCCGCCCGATTGTTCCTGGCTCGCTACTTACGCTAACTTTCATTTTAATCAAGCATTTAATTAAAAATTATCCGAGAAAAACAAAATAAGCCCGTTAGGGCGGTCTGGAACTAATTAAGGCGCATACGATGAGCCGTCCTACAACGGCGGCCGTAAGGTGAGCGTCCTTTAATTAAACACTTGTTCTACTTCAGTGGCCGTTCGCGCCGCTTAGCCAACTATTACGACACTATGGAAAAATAATACAATTTTAAGTAAAACTGTGATTTTTTGTGGTCAAGATACGGAAAAATCAATAATCATTATCAATCTGTCCAGTATATTTTTAATTAAACTTTAAAGTAAAAACCATTCGTCCCACAAGAAATTATAAAGAATGATCAGCAGTTTCCCGTAATAGTGAAACTTTTTGTAGCACAAATTATTTAAGTAATAAAATTACTGGTCGTCCGACAACTTAAGGTAGCTAAATTTTAAGCTATATTTTAAAAAATATATATTATTAAGAACAGCAAGCAATGATATTCCTTACAATAAACATCTGTAGATCTTTAAAAAAAATATCTCCTTGAATTATACAATTTTTTTAGCTTCACGCTGTATCAGCGAAAAAAAAAGTTACTTGAACGTTACCAGAGCGAGAAAATGAAAATATTAATAAATAATATTTCATTCCCCCGAGTGGGAATCGAACCCAGGACTGCCGTGTTTACAGTTACATGTTAGTGCCTCTGCGGCAGGACTGCATAACACACGATGAAAGTTACAAATGATACTAAGTTATATTTTCATTTGCCCACTTAGTAATTTGGTAACCAAGTACGCGTGTGTGGCGTGAGTTTCGCCGCTTAACTCACAATCTCAAGTACGAGCCGGGAAGCGGAGAAAGGAATGTCTTAAGGACTTTCAAACGTAATTAAATTATATTCAACATCGAGTAGAAACTGGCGAGGACACATATGCAACATTTTTTAAGAAGTTATTATTATAGTTTTTTTTTTATTTTTAGATATGTGTTATTTACAAATAATACTGTACAAAATAATTTAACCATAATTTAATATGAAATGCATTGTATTAGGAAGAATAAAAGAAGACGGACAATTAATGAATAAAATTAAAAACACGTCATTGTATAAAGGCAGCCAGAGCTCAAAACCGATATCCCCAAATAAAACAGAACGCGGGCGGAGTAGACGCAAACTTTTCTAATTAATGTTAATTTATCAATTAACTTGCGCTAAGAATTAATTATCTCAGTATTACGATCCCTGACTTTATTAATAAACTTTCACTAATCAATCTTCAACAATAGCCCAGCAGGAGTATGGAAAAACGACATATAGTAAATAGTAAAATTTTTGACGTTCTATAAATTCTTTCCCTCACGTTATAAATTTATAAATCTGCACTAATAAGAGGTATATAAAACCATTCATATTGTAAACATACATATATTCATATAACATTTTTAGATATAAATTAGACGAAATTACCAATAGTAGACAGAACTTGTTTTTCGAAACACATTTAAATAATATAAATTGTCGATTCATAACACTTAATTGCGCATTTAAATTATTTGTAGATTCAGTATTAATTTCCACTATTTGGAAACATTAAGTTGTTGGACGAGTTCTGACGTAGAATACAAGTTCAAAACTATGGCGTTGTAACGGTCAAATTTGATTTAATTTTCAGTACAATTAGTAAGCAAAACACAGCATTGAGATAGAGATACTAATTCATAATTCCAGTCACATTTAATTAAAGTAGTAAGCGTCGGTCAAACACATCAGATTTAATTGGCCGCGAGCGTGCGTATTAATTACACCAATTATCTGTAACATTCATAAATAATAATAATTTATTGCTGGCAACATTTGTCAAAAGCCGCGCTCACACGATGAGCTAATCGACTATCACCGCTAATTGCCCCCGTCCCCGGTGCGGCGCCCACCTGCCCCGCGCCCCCGGCCCTGAGCCCCGAGCCCCGCGCCGCCCCGTGCCCCGGGCTCGGGCGGGCCCCTCTTCCCGCCCGCCGCTAACTAATTAGATAAGTTTGCAACTCCACTGTACTTCTGGTGCCCCGCTCCGCCGGTAAGCATCAATCTTTTTAATTAAACATTTTTGACGCTGCAACACGATTAGCCATCGAACTCGTTTATATGCTAATGCACGAAAATATACATTATAAAATATTTAAATAATAAAATTACAATATCGTAAATGCCCACAAAATTTGTCTGTCCGATCATATATTCTTTAAGCCCTATTATGTGGAAATGAAGGTTTCAAACAATATTCTCCCTATAAGGAATCATACACAGAAATTAATTGGATACGTCCTAATTGTGACACGACTATTTGTGACAATTTATATTTAACAATAATAAACTTTACATAATATTGTTTTTCTATTAAAATAAATGGAGTGCTATTATAGATTAGAGTTGGACAATATATCAGTAGTTACAATGGCTCATTGTCCGTCGCTCAGTTTGATTAAATAAATAAAGGGGTGCCGATCCGAGACACTCGCGAAGATCTTATCTGGCGTCCCGCGACATTTATAGAGCCTGCGATGCAAGCCGAAGTGACCTCTCTATCCAAACTGAGAAGGACTTTTTATCTACGCCCGAAATCATAAGCATCTAATCTGTAGCAGCTTTTTAAACAGATCAAAAGACAAGTTCGTTCTTTATTTCGATTGTTTTGAGTGTGTTTCGAATGGCGTGCGTGTCTCGTTAGTAAGACTGTGGAATAGGATTTAGATGAATGGTAATTACACCTTTATTTTAACGTGGAAAAAATCTCCCATTTCTATATGTTTGATGATGTGGCAGTTTGATTAATTGGTACTGGTATTTTATGAATTATGTACATAAATAATTAAAGAAAATCTAGGATTTCAGATCATACCTTAGTAGGTAGGTTAGTACCTACCTACTAACATACCTACCTGTGTCCAGTCACAAATCAATCTTGATCGTAAATAATGGAAACAATCATCAAAAATTTTGCCTAAATGATTTTAAATTTGTTAACAAACGAAAGAAGAACGAATTTTTTATTACGTTTTTGTCATGAAAACTTATAATGAACACAAATGAATATTATTTTAAATGTTATAATAATTATAGTTTTTCTTTCTTCTTTTTCTTCACTTATATAGTTATCATCCGGCACTTATTAAAATCTTTTTTCGTAATATGTGCTCGAAAATCTTATATTTATAGAATAATGTGCGTATTAATTTACAAACACAAGACAACATAAATTATATAATATATATATTATATTTTTTACCTATATATTTTTTCAGAACTCTCTTTGCTCGTGTTTATTACCGATAAGCACCTCCTTAAAAAATTGTTTCTTATAGAAATTTATCTTTGAATAGCTTATTTCACGCTGCATTCAGCACACCGCAGGGTAAGCATAGGGCACTAGTGTCAGGACACTCCGTTCCCCACTTTCCGCCAAATTCTGGGGACATTACGTGTAAGTGGTGGTGTAAGTGAAAAGTGGCGGAACTTAACACCTTTCTTTGGAAAAGTGGAAATATAAATTTGATTTTATTTTGTGCTTCTGTGCCTCGATTGGCCTCGAGCTTATTTAAGTAATTCTTTTGCATGCTTACATTTTTATAGTATACACAGATAGATAATAGAAACATATACATATAATAAAAATTAAGTCCGTGTTGAAAATAAAAATGTGAGATCCAGGGGAATTGTCATAGTGTTCTATATGGGGGAAAGGATCTTGTAATTGGACGGGCCGGATGCTGCGCACTCACAGGTTACTCTGTGCCCGGGCCCTCTTGCGGTCGCCGCAGGAAATGAGAGCCAATCTAAATTTCTTCCATGGCAAATCGATTAGGTTACGCTATTAAATCATTCACTTTGAATGGTTTTGATTTATGTATGACGTAAGAGTTAATGAGATTCTCTGTATTAATGTATATATTGTGTCAACACATGGCATGCCATTTTCAGTTTTTCTATACCATAAATATTATAATTTTATTATTAAAAGATTTAAATTTAAAATGAAAATATATCTTTATATTATAAATATAAAATGTTAGTTAAAGAAATGATTTATTTTATTCAATGGAATCTAAAACCCTAACATTCCGCTCAACACAATCAAGTCGACAAAAGTTACGATAAGCTGATCCGTAAACGGGTTAAGAAGTTCATGTTTATTCATAGCCGGATTGGCCACAATCTGCACAGAATCTCGGCACGAAACTCATTTTTCAACTTCATAAATTATCGGCGGATATCTGAGACCGTTCCGTACCTACCTTAATGAGGTTGTAAACAACAGTCTAATTAAACTCCTTAATCGCAAAACTCAAACGGTTACCGCTTTTAAAACAAAACCTCGCAATTTTCGAGCGACCACCGCGTAAATAGCCTTCGTTATATCGGGCCGGCGATCGCGGCTCATTACCTTCCCCCTCCCTAATTAGACGCCCTTCCTTCCGTTCTCTACTTTACCCTGCACGGTTCAAATTGTTTTCTAATATTTTTATTAATTTAAGTTTAATATTTACGTACACATGCTACATTGCAAGTTATTAATTATAGTATTGTTTAGATAACATTTTATAATTTCGAAATAAAAAGTTGCTGATCTTCCATTACCTATTAATGAATATTACTTGTACTCTAAAGATTTTTGTCATTCTCGATTATTTAAATTTTAATTATTTAATTTAAATAATCGAGAATGACAAAAATCTTTTAAGTGCAATTTGTTATTAAAATGTTATTTAAATCAGCTTCACGTTGTATCCTGCACGCAGCGTACACAGGCAGAGGGAACCTAGTTTTAAGACACTCCGTTCCCCACTTTCTGCCAAATTCTAGAGGTATTGCGTTTTGAGTGGCAGAACTCAACGCCGCGCTTAACCTCGACACCAGAGCGAAGAAATAGAAATATAAATTTAAGTAAATATTTCATCTCCTCGAGTGGGGATCGAACCCACAACCAGTCGGTTTTACAGTCACACTTCGTGCGCGCTACTCAAAATTTTAATAATATCAATAATCTACAAATAGAAATATTATTAAGCATAAAAAAACTTTTTTGTTCAATGAAAAAAGTAAAAATTCAATTTCTGATTTCAGGTTGATCCATATAATAGTTTGGACTGTTTGTAGTATAAATAGCAATCATGTTAGCAATTTTCAAATTTGACATGAAACATATAAGGTTTAGGTAAATATTAAGTCGAAATTTGGCATATGCCTTTCAGACATAAAATACCAGTTAAACGAGTCACGTAGGGTATTATGCAGAGAAGTGGTCTCGTTGGACACCGTAAAAAAAAGGACTTTCTTTTTTTCCCGCAATAGACGTTCTATCGACATCATTAACGAATCGACAAAGTTAGCCCCGCACAGTTATTTGCTAATGTGACAACAACACAGAGAAACCCGCCACGTACGATTATCCACCTTTTTGGATAAAACCAGGGACACAGTGAAGCTTTATCTAAAATTAAATCACTTATATTTAGTTTTTATTATAAGTAATTTTAGTTCGAACAAAATATTTAGTACGAAGACGCCGATACCCGTTGTCCAGAAAAAGATTAGAAAATTATTAATTCCTTGACAAAACAAGATTATGATAAATCTATTTTTATTTTGTTTTTATTTTAAGTCATTTTAGTAAGTTCATACACCATTTATTGTGCAATTTCTGTTCATTAACAATAATTGCACAATATTTGTGGAAATCAAGATTTATTTACGATCATATAGTTATAGATAGATAGGTATATTATAAATATGAAAAAAAAATAAAGCGTTAAGTTAGCGTTACCCACATATATTTAATAAATCACAAACTAATTTTATATTGTACTTTTTTTTTTCAAATACAAAATGTGACGTCAAAATAATAGTAATCTAAAGCAATGTTGCGCTCGGTGTTCCTTACGCAGCAGGGGTATATTCTAATAGCGCGTTAGCGTGCCCCGTTTTTGCGCTAACGAACAGGTTGCGTTAAGATGTCGGATCGAGTCCAATGTGGAATTTCGCCTCATTAAAAGTTTTGACCCGTGGAGGCAATTTAGGGACTCGCGACTACTCTTATATTAACCATCTGATTCACTACGAACTATCAGTTACAATACACAAACCAAGGTGTTAATTAATGGTGAAACAATAATAGATTAGTGTATGGGTTTTAAATGGTTGTCTATTTTTATGTTTGTATACTCTAGTAACTGAAACAGTTTGGCGAATATAGGAAATCAAGGAAGTCTGAAATCGAACTACGAAAGACAAGCTAAACTATAATATAAAAAACCGGTCAAGTGAAATTCTGACACCCACCGAGGGTTCCGTAACAATTTACTACATATACATATGACATGTATTTCCCGTTGACCTACAATCCTGAACGGATGAAAGGTTTTTTTAAATAAAAGTTGACAAATGGTAATTTTTTAATGATATGAACTACAATTATAAGTTTGTAATAGCTTTTATCCGTAATATAAATATACATTTCCTTTTTTTAAATTCTTCCTTATTTCTACTGCAAGTTCTCACTTTCTAGCCAAATTTCATAATTGTATTATAGGTTCTACGCTTACATTTAGAACGTAGAAAATACATTATACGTTACTATGCAGACTAATTTAGGGAATGATATTATAAAACTAAATAATTTGTTTTAATATCTGTTAATTCTTGAAAGATAATAGCACTTGAATACCTACTGACCAGACCTGGCTATTTTCAACTTTCTAATACACAGTTCATCAACAAATTCATTATGTCGTAAAGAAGCATGCGAGACCGAAATATCGCGGGGCTCGTAAAACCGCTCGTAAAGACGTTTGTTTACTAATTCGAGTAGGGCAGGTGGGGTGAGGGATGCTGCCAATAATAGTTCAGCTAATAAATCTAATACATACACGTAAGACATGAAAAATGTTATTTCTATAAAAAAAAATGAAATAAAAAATAACCTTATTAGTGTTTATGTCCTTCAGACTTTGTCCCTCCCAAAGAGTGCTTACCCGCAGGTTACAACTTGCAGTGGCCAACCTGGAAGTCGCTTAATCGTTTACGGAGCCAGGTTGGCCGATGCAAGGAACATCTTGTGAAATGGGGGTACGCACTAAAAGATGAATCAACCTGCGATTGTAGCGCCAACCCACAAACGATGGCACACTTACTCTCCTGCACTAAATGTCCATTCACCTGTTCATATGACGACCTGATCAGAGCAACAGATACCGCAGTCAACGTGGCTGAATACTGGCAAAATATGATATGAAATTGACACGAAGAAGAAGAAGAAGTGTTTATGTGAACTTTAGTGACGGAATTAGGTAAGCGTGTACGTGTGTCCGCGTGCAATCCGCTAGTGTAGATGTGACGAAAGCTTGAAGTGTTGCAGTCCAGACCGGCTAATACTGCTATTTGGCTACCGGTCTGAGGCTCGTCTCAATCCTTATTTGATGAACACCACTTTTACTGGTAACAACGTCATGTGTTTAAATCTTAACAACGCTGTTGTTAATGATATAACAGAACAATTTATTATTAGCACAAGCAATACAACAGACGATAGTAAAGATGATGATGATGATGCATGTCCGGTGTAGAAGAAATGATAATTTTTTTATGTTTATTTATTTTTAATTGATCGTAAATAATACATTTATTTTTAAAAGTTTTTTCCAGCTCTACTTTTGGTAATCACTCACACACAACCACAGACCAGTTTACGCCTCGCGGAATTTAGTAATTTAATAAATGTGTAGAGAAAATGTAATTATTAGTAAATTTTATTAATTAAGAGACTAGTTTCATAAATAACATTTTATATTCTCTCTATGGATTCATTGATTCTTTTAAAAAATAATATTTTCTAAATATAACAAATTGAGACGATAGATAAATTGTACGACATTAGTCAACTCGCAACACGTCGCGTCGCTATGCAAGGTTAACACGTGAGGTTAATTAAGATCAGAAGCTGATCCATAGCTAAGTTGCCGGTAACTTCCTAATTGATACGATTAAATCGTCATCGCAACCGCGCTCGTTGCGATTGAAATCTAATTTGTTGCGCTAATTTACCCTATTTCACTATAATGTGAAGGGTGATCTTTCAGTAAATATATTATAAGTTATATTTTATTGATAGTATTCAGTCAATAATAATCTATACCTTGGTTATATTTGGATGGTGATATCGTAACAAAAATAGTCAGCATGTTTAAATTAATATGGAAAAGTAACAATTTGCTAGTTTGTTACAAAATAAAAACTGGAATTAACTTGAATATGTTATCTATCCGGCAGGCTTGTGTACTTTAAAAGCTTAGTAGGCAAACAGAATTTATAAAAAAGATTTAACGGCTGTCAACGGCTACTATATGCAGGCGGAACTGCAAAAGTTATCTTCGTTTCCAATAAACCCCGCTGTATGATGAGTTAAAACTTTGGCTAACTGAATCTCGGATAGTCATATTAAAAATTCCTTTGACAATGGTGACTATCGAATAATGATTTGTGTACGTCACGCCAGTTTCCGTTGTCATACTTGCGCCAAAATTTTCGCCGGCGATTTTTACTATTTTTCGCCGACCAGCCGGACGCTAGGCCCTGCGTTTATTTATTAACAAAATTCGTCCGTCTACCTAACACGTCTCTTTCGTATGCTTCCGCTACTCTAATGCAGCCTGTAGAACAATGCCATAAGGTCGCGGATTCGATATCTCGCTACGTACGAGTTGGGCCGTTTTCGGCCGCGCGGACACCGTTTACGAGGCTGCATAGGCGCGACGCGGCAATGCGCTCCACCCATATCAATTTCGAATAGGTTTCCTATCCTATTCGACCAGCGCGGGGAGATTGCGTTTTGATCGTTTTGTGTGTAAAACTGTTGCCCTAAATTAAACGCTTTAATAATAGAATAGAAATAAAACCAGTCCACGTTCGGTTCTGTTGACGAAAGCACTGGCACGTAAAAATCGAGCGCGGCGTGCAGATTTACAATTAATATTTTATGAATTAGTCGCTCGTAACATATATGTAAATAGGGCTGCACCCTCCGCTACGGACGGACGGACGACTGCATCGATTCTGAGTATCATCAATTACAAACAAGTTCCAATTAGAGATAGTGCAGTTACAAATCAAATTCAACCGAGTCCTGTACGAGAGTCGTTCACTAATTAGAGCTGCGGGCGAGGTGCCTCCTGCGAACTAATCAGGTGGCTAAATAATGTAGTCGTGACGGCGTCGTTAGCGCTCGTGAGACAGACGTTATTAATTAACATCACTCTCCCCGCACACACACATCCCCGCGCACCCCCGCGCACCCCCACGCACCCTCGCCCCGCCGCCGCCCCGATTGTCGTCTCGTTTCTGTGGATATTATTCATCAATTTGGGATTTCCAACATTTGCAAAACGAACGACATGATACTTCAGTTACAGGTCCACTGCCACTTTTATATTTTTGAACATTGTTTTTCCATATAATACATTTTTTAAAGTTTCTTTGTACTTGTTAGTCAATATTTTAAGAAGGATTTTCTAAATATTATTATTTTTTAAATTAATATATTGTTCTTTAAATATAACAAAAATCCTGATTAATATTATTAGTATTTTCTTTGTGTGTTCCAACAAAGTATTACAGCAAAATGTTTTATGCTGCAATATATTTGTAGTTTCCGTCTGGCCGAGGCCAGCTATGCCCTTATACTGTAAGACAATTTCCAATTAAGAAGCTAGAGTCAATTTATATAACAAAGACTTGGTGTACACGCGACATGATTGGCTCATCTCGTAAATTTCTCGTGGCCTCCTAAACACGACTTCAGCGTGCTCCGTCGAGCCAGCTACGACGTGTCTGCTGCCCCTTACGACATCAAAAAGCTAGCTGCAGTATCACGTATGTAGGTATATGAATGTATATTAGAATTGATTCGTACATTCGTACACTGTAAGGAAATACTTAAGAGAAAATATAAATAAATAAAGAAAATTTACGTTTGGTTCCCAAAAAATACAGTTTAAGTCTATAATATGTTAACTCCTAGAAGTAATATTTTATTCATTCATAAATAAATTAATATTTAAGAGTAAATGATAAATATTACTTAACATAACAAAATAGTAAAAGTTAACATTGATATAGTAAATTATTTGTTTTCTTTGATTTTCTCTATGTGAAAAAAAATTGTAATTAATATAAACGTAGTATGTACTTAGAAATTCACTTTTTTGTATTTGAAAAGTGTCAATATGAACATTGAAAGTTAAAAGTAATCAAACAATCCTATACACAATTAAAAATATCGCTTTAATGTACCTTTAACTATTTCGTATCAAAATACATACTTCTACAAGCGAGAATTTTGTAATTTTTTTATTTAAAATATAGTTTTTTATACAAAACAATTATATGTTGCGTAAATGATACCTATATTACATTATAATATTAGCATTTACGTGCGCTCACGGAAGTTAGTTTTTTTCCGTTCATTAACCGAGGTCGTTTGGCTTATTAAGGTCGATAGAAATTAAGTAGGTAGTAAAAATTTATATATTGCTAAATATATTTTTCAAGAATTTAACAGAATTATATTTTACATAAATTCTACTAATAATATGTTATTCAATTCATTTAAGTCATCTTTTACCCGGTATACTTAAGCTGAACTAATGAAAAAATATATACATACAGCTTATCACTTTAGTTGTTTTTAACGTCTCTTATATCAAATATATATTATTAATTATAATTTCTCTCGTGAAATCTTATAAGATACAGATAATAAGATTTAACGGTGTCACTAAAGCGGTTATTATGCGGTCGTGCTTTTGAAGTTTACCCAAAGGCAACAAGTTTGCATGTCCAAAGTGGATATCAGTAATAGAATTTCGAACATAGATTGGTCGTTCGGCCAGCGCTGTTTAGACGCTAGACTGCGAGGGACAGACAAAGAGACAAACGAAATTAATTGGGGCCATGCGCCGGCGGCGTAATCCAATCGTTTCAGCTCGTCCACAAGCCTTTTACACGACTTGACCAGGGCAAGAAACTCGAACTAACTTTACGACCGCAACCAATTTGTTTGCAATACGGATTTACGACTTTAGCTGATGATGTATGTACTCCTGTTTCATATTTTATTTTTTAGTAGTTTTGTAGTTTTCTTAAACAATAATGATCAGTTATAATTTCAAGCCTGTTACTGTATTTAAATGAGTAGGTATAGTATAATAAATACCGTTAAACATAATTAAGGGTATGTACGTATGTGGCGTGGTACAACATGAAATTGAACGCAAAATTCGTTTAAATAAATTATGAGCAATTTGATGAAAATTGTTTATGCAATAATATTATACTCTTTTGATATAACAAATGCAAGCAATTCGTTTTACATTAAACATACTATACAGGAGATACATAAGGAACAGAAAACATTTAATTTTAAATACAAACTATTTATTTAATAAAATTTAGTTTAATTTATAAAATCCTGGACAATATCGTGCCGTACACAAATCTTTGGCATCATGGCAGGAGTTTGTCGACATCAATTTACGTACAATGTCAATTTGCACAAGAGAAACGTTCGAGTCCGGGACACAGTGCCTCATTAGAGGCGAGCGGTTGCAATTAAACTGGGCGTCTTTTGCGCGTTAACGAACGACCAAATTGGAAGCCGCCCGCCCTCAGCACGTGCTATTGCGAAATATTCTTTAACATTTATAACAAATGTTTACAGTGACAATACCAAGCAATACATAGTGTCTCATCAATACTTGCCAAAGATAATTATAATTATCATATACAAATTCGCCTTATTTTGATTATCTGTGTTTATCGCGAGCGGGTTTGGTCGTTACTCTGCCAAGACGTTGTTTGTGTAAATAGAAATAGTTATTTCGTGTCGGGTTTGACCTTAATTTCAATATGCTCGGAAAGTAGGTTTACTACGCCAATTAAAGTCATTGGACTCTTGGCTAATGACTTTTAATTTTGAGCACAACTCCATTACTCGTGTTCTTGTTTAAAATAATTTAAAATTAATATCACGTAATAGTATTTAAACACATGTTTTAAGAAGCAAAAAACATGCATTACATATTATTTAAAAATGTTGTAATATTTTTCTGAAATAAATATCCTTATAATATACGAATCGTGTTAAAATGTTGGTGAAGTTTGTACCGCAGACCGAATACACGCGTAATACTTCAATGATAAAAATGATTTATTCACGAAGTTCCACTACAAGTTGCAAATGTGAAGACGGCTAACAATGTGAAAGTGTACGCGTGGTAAGAAGTTGGTTTGCAGGCTCGTTAGCGGCGGCTGATTGCCGATTGAGCAGCAATTGCCTTGATTGACGGAGCCCTAACGAACTCGCTTCAAGAGCTGGACGTGCCTCGACGCTCTGATCTTTTAACTCCTAAACGCTCGGCAGGTAAATTTTGTTAACGCAAAAATATTTTGTGAAATATTTACTTATAAAATATGGAAAATGTTTTTGTTTTTCAATAAATGTTATTTTAAAGAAATCAATATTTCAAATGTGTTTTTAATTATTACTATCTTATAAATTACTTACATATATTATACTTATAGCTATAAATATCACAGCATGATTCAATTAATTATAGTCTCTAGATCATTAACTATTTAAATTAATAAGACATCTATAACTGACGGCGAGGCAAAGTTTTTATATGCCAGAAGTGGTGGTAAATGCAATCCAAAGAAATTTTAACCACCGTTGGTTTTCATGAATAATGTACAGTAACATTACAGTATCTAATTTTGTTTGCTATTCGTAGAGGTGCTACGTGCTACGAGTTTTCTGATTGTTGGTTTTTCGATCGTATAATTTACTTCAATTGATGTGGTTTGAATTTCCATAGATTTCATTCATTATATTCAGGCTATCGTGAACTATCACAATAACGTACATATGTCTACACGTTTTTCTCTAATAAACAATTTATTAAAAAAAAAAAATAATACAACCATCTTTATTTAGATGAAAGCCTTAGGAGGTGTATAGAGACAACAATACGACTAATTTTACAGGTAAACAGTAATCAACATCACAACAGAATGAAACATCATCAGTGTCTTAGCACAGTAAAACCGCAATTCATCATATCAGAACAAAAGGTGGTTAATAAGCGCGGCGTTTGTTTGCGTGAGAGAGCGTTAATTTCGTTAAGGAGTCTCAATCAGGGAAGACGTGTAAGTAAAGTCGGCGGGCGGTCGCCGCGGGAGCGATTCGAGCGAATTACCGTACCGTACCTGGAGGCGCAGGGGCCGACTCGTTAGTTGTTGTTTGCCGAGTGACGCGGGTCAATCAGCAGAGACATGCACGGAACCGCACTTCTTCATCCCCCTACCCTGCCGCTCGTTAGGCCGCACCGTCTCTGTCAACTGTGAGACGAGCTTTATCGAATCTACGACGCACGACCCGCGCCCTGGTTGGCCCACTCTTAGCTCCTAGTTCACAACCGCCGGTAAACAAATGAAATCAGCGTAAAACGAATTTATATTTCCTCCTGGAATGGCAAATATCCACAAGGAAATCTAAATTAAACCAGTTTAATTTTCACGACAAAATAAATCAATATAATATAGTACAAGTGAGGTTTGCACGCACGGAAAATCAGAGTGTAATTATAACGGCAGACGTGTACCACACCGGGGTGGTGGACTTAGTTAATTGGGTCGAATTCCTTGCGTTTAGCTAATTAACGTTTCGGGCGCCTCGAGGCAGCTGCGGTCCACGTGCGAGATGAGGGCGGGACGCGGGACGTGGCACCGAAGGCTTTTTCGTTTAGGATCATTCTCTACAATAGTATGTTCACATGACTGTAAGACGAGTTTATGTGTTCTTAGCATTGTTAAACATTAAATATAAAAACTTTGTCTCATAAATGAATAGTTTATTATGGCAAAATGCGGTAGGTAGGACATGTCATTAATTAGTGACAATATATACTAAAAACTTTGTTGCCAAGATCCCAAATTAGCCCTTTAAGTTTTTTCGCGATGCCAATTTAGTCGGCTTTGTAGATTCCACCGGTTGGTTGATGCGCCAAGTTGTGCTTTTTGCCTCTTTCACAGGTAGAAAATGCAACGGCTCTGAGTATTTTCATAACAATGCGCCTGCGGCTTTCTCAGTTTATTTTTTTTGAGCGTTCAAAACGTTTGACAGACACGCTATTGTCATTGTTAGATAATGCTTTAAAAACTTTACCTTTTATGGATACTCAATGTTGATGATCGGCAAAAGTGAATCGAATAACTTTTTATAAACCGAAACTAATTAACGTGCCTAAATATGGTTATAGAAATCGTTGTTTTAAGGTTAAAATTCAATAAGATACTTTGAGTATACTTATTTACTAGAAACGTATGTGCATATATATTCGTGAAGGACTTACCTTGTATAGTCGCTTTTGCATAATATCATTCCTCCTTTGAAGTAAAATGAGCGGCCCATGTCTGCTAAGGCTTGGCCACAACACGTACATTTCAAACATCCGTGATGCCAGTATCTATCAAGAGCGTGGAGGAGAAACCTTTCTACAATTTTGCCACCACATCCTGCACATTCTTTGAGGGCCGGGTTATTATTGTTGTGTGGGTAATCATGTCCGTTGGCTGCAAATGCTGCCTCTGGTGAAGGCGGGTGTGGCGAGCTGAGCTCCGCGTACCCGTGGTAGTGCGGGTTCATGCTCAACGCGCTCGCTGCCAGCTTGACGGTTGGAGCGGGAACCGCTCACGCCGACCACCACAACTACACGCCCTGCAAATGAAAAAATATAGATATGTCACATATGTCTTTTACATACATACATACTTTTATATCTACATAAAATATTTTTATACTACATAGCATCAAATTAATTTTGCAGCAGTTTTTCAAAATTGACCTTGCGAATATTTTTAAAGTTTTGAAACATCACATAGATCCACAGACTGGTGCATTAAAAAATTCCAATTAGCAATTTGATACAATTATGAGCGAGATGGGAGTTTCTGCGGAGCGAGTGCGGGACGTAGCGCGGTGCGTCAACCCGATCCAATTAGCTCGCGGCCAGCGGAGCGGCGGGACGCCTGTGCCGTCTGAGCGCTCCTGTCGCCATAAAACTTAATTAAACGTTTTAAAACAAGTATTCATTAAAGAATAATCAAGCTTATGTAGTCATAAATTACCGGATTGTCCTGCGCGAAACGGGCGCCGTAATTAAGACTGCACAGAGTTGATCAAACGCACTGATTTGAAACTACCCTTCATTAAGAGAACGCGAGGCGAGCGCGAGAGCTTCCGCTGCGGTGCAGAAACTAATTAAGAATAACGGACGCTTTAAAAGCGTAATTAATTTAGATTGTAATTCTATTTCTCTCAGAGTAAAGTAGACAATTATTTCAGTAGCCCTTTCTTTTGCACCGATTTGCTTTGCTAAATGTAATTTGGTTAATTTTTGTGTCCGACATTGGAAAGGGTTGTAATTATTTTGTTATTTTTAGGCGTGTCTTGAATGAGATATGATGATAAAAAACACTCTCTTTCTGAATACAAATAGAAACATTTCTTGAATCAATATCACAGCGTGTGGAAAGGAATTATTTGTATTTAAATATGTGTAATGAAGTCCATATGGGACAGGCGAGCAGGTAGAGGTGGCGTGTAAAATGCCCCATGACCGAGTTGCGTGCGTACTAATGAGCGGGTGTCGCGTGCACCTACAAGCACTTCGTTAAATCGCACCCGAACTACACTGATCTTCTGGCTACGCATATATTACATTTTTGTCTTGTTAATTTCGCAAACACGTGTTTTGTAGCACGTACCAGCTTTCGGAGATTGTAATCGGACTTCTTGGGCATCCATTAGCTGGATTAACGGTTGATTTATAACCACAATAAAAACTTTAGAATGGAACGAGATTGTACAACGACTATTAACTATTCCAGTTTGTGTCAATGACCTATACGCTCCACTCTAATATCACTTTGACATTGTCATTTTAATATACATAAATGGGACATTTGCAAAGTCATGAAAAGAAACGGATTTGGAATTAATAAATTGAAAGCATATCTATAGTTTTTATCATCATAATGCCTAAATTAAAATTATAGTACTAAGGAAATAAAAGAAATTACATATTTTGAAACATGATTTTAACCTGTATCTACCTAAGACCTTACAAATATTACAACAGTAAATTTTAAACATATTACAGGTTTGAGGCCGGTTGTAGCGCAGCGGCACAAAGTGTGACTGTAAAACCGACTGGTTGTGGGTTCGATCTCCACTCGAGGAGATGAAATATATACTTAAATTTATATTTCCATTTCTTTGCTTTGGCGTCGTGGCAAAGCGCGGCGTTGATATCTGCCACTTTACACGCAATGCCTCCAGAATTCGGCAGAAAGTGGGGAACGGAGTGTCTTTCACTAGGTTCCCTCTGCCTACCCTGCAGTGTGTGGGATACAACGTGAAGCTGATTTGATTTATTTTTACTAATTTGTAAACGTATTATATAAATATGCCGCCAAATAAAAAACATAAAAAATATTTTTTGGACCATGAAATATCGTTGTGTATAATTACTCAAACTTATGTATGTCTGTTTAAGTCTTACATCGAGTGACTAGGGTGATAGTAAGCTACAAGAATATTGAACCTTGAAACGTAAGTAATAAAGCAGTAAATTGCTTTTTTATTTGGGATCCGCGTTATGTGGTGCGTGTTTAGGCTGAGGGTGGCCTGGGAACCTGGCAGGTGCCGTTTTCATTATTCAAGCCCCATTGATTGGATACTTTGTTGCCGTTTAAAAATCTTATTACCTGCCGCCCAACAACAAAGAGAAACGAGGCAACAAGCCTCCTCACAGCCCTCTATTTACCTGCTAAGTGATTTTTTTCAATTACAGCGATGAACTGCACATTCAAATGTTTAACAAAACTGTAAGTCATCTTGTTAGGCTGGTTATTTTTGCTATTCTTGAAAAAAATTAAACGATGTATACGTTAGCACAGTCCGAGATTTTTTTTACAATTATATTAAACTTTTGTCAAATATATTAAAACAATCATCATCTACTTAATACCGTAAGCAGTACCAACAACGTCATAAATATGATATATAAATTGATTATATGGAGTACGATACGTTGTCACAAAAATAACCCTTATGTTATAAATTTAAATTGTTTCAACACTATTTATTTTATGATGTATTAGTATCTAAGTCACAAAATATCGAAAAGTATCAGATATTCACAATCATCAAGTTTAATTCATAAAATCGGTCACTAACTCCATACGGTCTCAAGAACAACAGCGGGGCCCGTGAATAACGTAATTAAGGCGAAACCGCCGACAAAATTAAACGCGAAAACGGAATGAGAATGTGAGCCTAATTAGAGCCGGGGGGAAGATGTTGCACCGGCACCACCTCTTCACCTCCCTTATCTCCAAATGGAATGTTCCGCTTAGGGTCCATGACAATCATTGCTAATGGTTTATTTATGAGACAAGTATATGCTCAATTTTTGCCAATTTTGAAGATGTTTTTCTTACTAAAAATATCTATGCAGGTTATATAAATACTATACTATACAATATATTCACATATATTGATATTCGAGGCCAGTTGTGGCGCAGGGGCACAAAGTGTGAGTGTAAAACCGACTGGTTGTGGGTTCGATCCCTACTCGTGGTGATGAAATATTTACTTAAAATTACATTTCCATTTCTTCGCTCTGATGTCGAGACAAAGCGCGGCGTTGAGTTCTACCACTCAACGCGCAATGCCTCCAAAATTCGGCAGAAAGTGGGGAACGGAGTGTCTTAACACTAGGTTCCTTCTGCCTATCTTGCTGTGTGTGGGATACAGCGTGAAGCTGATAAAGTAAAGATAAAATTAAAATTGATTATATTAAGAAGAAACCATGCCACGTTCTTTTTTGCTGCAATAATCAAACAGTTTCAAAATACTGTTAAATCTGAGAAGTTTATTTCTTTTTTTTCAGCTTTAAGCTGTAGTATAGCAGTGTAGTCAAAGGGAACCTCGTTTTAAGACACTCCGGTGCCCATTTTATTTTATGAAATTTTGATTAAATTAATTTATATACCGCGCGATATCAGGTTCCTACAATCACAAAAAAATGTGAAACAAGTATATACATAATGAGAACAGTACTTGAAGCTAATGTATAATATTATTTGCATATAATGACCGTTAATGGCCCAAGCGCATTATTCATCGGACGTGACCTCAAAATGAACCGTTCGATTTGAGTTTTCTCGTGATGAGAGAGCCAAGCAATATTATTATTAATCGAAATTTTTATTAGTATTAATTTCATAATAATAACATATTTTTTTTATTTTTAAAGCATTATTTTCTCTATAATTAAAAATAAAATTATATATTTCATTTTTGATATATAACTTTCGTGTATATACTTAAAAAGATCAAAAAATAAAAAAAGGTTGTGAGGTATTTGTGTGATTTAATACCTTGCTGGTTGGATATAATTTGTTTTACAGCGATTATAGCGAGGTTCAAAAAATTAAATCGTGTAATAAATACTATGACAAAAGAAATCTTTTATTTTCTCTTGTTTTTTAAATTAGATTGTTTGCCATCAACAATAACCGCTTAAAATGCCTGTTGTGTATTTACTATAGGTAAGTTATGGAATTTTTTGTGGGTGATCATGAGTAATGTTGCTTAAAATAAATTATTTTACGTATGAATTTAGTTTTCGCAATAACCGCAATCTTTTAGGAATTTTGGATAATGGACTGTGATATACAAATACAAGTTTTGTAGCAACAAATAGGTATATAAATCAGATAGACACTGATAGCATCTTTAATAAAGATGAAAAAATCTATTTATTATTTTAGAGTTGGCGACTACAATAAAAAATATGTAAAAACAATATTGTCTTAAATAGTTATGATATGTAGTTATTGACTTTTAAGTGTAAGAAAAAGTCTACAAAAAATTATAAATTAAAACCTGACTTAATCAACATAGATTGATTGCATTTTGATGTTTTAGTCTCAAAGTGTTGATTAAAGTTGATATTTAAGATGTTAACGTAAATTTTTTGGCGCAATAAACATATTTTTTGACGTGAGCATTTAAGCCTTGCGCGAATAATCGCCATTGGTTTTATTCATTTTATTAACCTCAAATAAAATTTTACGAGTCGCACTCGTCACGCATGTTGAGTGGATCGTTTTGTTCGACAGTAATGGGCCGGGATTTGTCATTGTCGCCAAACAGGTGTGTCGTGACGAAAAACACGTGTAATGACCATATAAATGCATACAATATCGCCTACAAGTCTCTCGCTCTCGCCGGCTCTTAATTACAGGCGGCCAAGCGTGCAGGGTCCGAACTACTAAAACCAAAGTAGTGGGCTGTGAGAATTAGGTACTAGTTTTTTACGAATTGGCGTATATTAAATTTTAATAGCAGGTTCTTTGGTTTCGTACTATAAAATGTTATGTTTCTTTATTAAAAAAAATGTTAAATTAAAATAGTGATTGAATATTTTTGTTACATTATGTAATTTAAATTTATCATTACTTATTGTTTATTGAAAATTGAATTGTTCATTAATTTATCAGCTTAATGTGTTTTCTACAACGCAAAAGGTTACAATGCTAAATGACAACAGGCAATTGTCATTTCTGATGGGCAAACACTGATAACGTACCTATTGTTCATCAGTCAACGCACTTTGCACAATCAGGTAAAGTCCTCGCAAAATAAATAATAATTAGGCATCAAGAGTCATCCATTGTTTTGCAATACGTTGATGGGCACACTGAAGTTCTGACTCGTTTTGTTTTGTTTCAGATATTTTAAAATATTTTTTAATTTTTATTAATTTTATTAAATACGTTAAAATACGTTTTCAAGATAAACTTTAATTTAACATTTTTAAAAATAATAATAACATATGATGTGTTATTTTTTAAGTAAGTACAAAAAAAATCAGCAAAATTAATTTCTGTCATATTTATGGTGCACATTGTGAGCAAATCTTAATATAAAGAAATAAATACGTATATAATGAACATGTTGCCATTTTTTACACGACAATATTCGACGTGAAATTTAAATTTGTCAATTTTGTTTTTACGAGGTACAGTTAAGGTAAAGCGGTAAATGATGTACAACCGTTAAATGTGCATGCGATGTCAACCACAACTTAAAATCTAACGGATTTGATACTTTATTTTTTTTCTTTAATCTGTGCAGAGGATTTTAATTCCCGCGGTTACGATGCAATACATGAAAATAATATCGAATTAATAATTCTAGAAATTGTGACGTTTTGAAACGGCCAAAATCTCTCATTCATATGCAGAACTGTCATAACTGA
Organism: Heliconius hermathena; assembly: GCA_013403705.1. Taxonomy (NCBI): domain Eukaryota; kingdom Metazoa; phylum Arthropoda; class Insecta; order Lepidoptera; family Nymphalidae; genus Heliconius; species Heliconius hermathena. Next base: position 106,247 of record JAAIXJ010000333.1, on the reverse strand, counting down.
TGGCCGAAATGAAATTTTGTATTCACTTGAAAAAATATATAAAGTCTTAACTTTTTATATTAATAAAAAAAATTATGGATATGATAGATCGACGGGCGGATCATGTCACCCGGTGGCAAGTGATCACTGCTGCCCACGACCCCGTGTTACACTAGAAATGCTTCGCCGGTCTTTAAGGTGGAAATAGATGCGCATTTAAAAGATACACTCATGTCACCACATATCATGTCATATCGACCCGGACCTCGGAAACTCAAGTAGGCAATTTCACGTTCCTATGAAACCGGATCACCACGTATATAAATGGTGAGGATGATATTTGAGCTTGTGACGTACCACGCGGTTAAAAAATTCGGCGGCATATATCAGGTCAAACAATTCCCCAAAATACTCTCCATTATAAATGGGGTAGAGAATGTACAGTGAGATGTCTGTACGCAAAGTAAAAGTGTCAAGCCATTCGCAGATTATAGGATCTCCTACGTTTCAAACGGCTCTACGTTGTACGCAATCAAATGGTTCAAGTTGATACGAGAGACGAGAACAGTATTCCATATGAGATAGGCCCAATCGGTGGTTTAGCCCGACATAAAATGGTCAAAACGTCGGAAACTTGAATCCTTACGAACACGGTGACCTATTTGGTAGTCTAGGTATTTAAGATATGCTGAGTCGCCTCTTACAACACTATCAGTACCAGGGTGACCCTATTCTAAGCTGAAATCACACGGCGAAAAAACCGGTTAAGTGCGAGTCGGACTCATTTAGACTTCGGCCCCAATTTCTAGTTAAATTGCTATGATATTTTTCTGTGAAATACCTATAATTTTTCTTACTTTGTAGTTCCTGTAGGTTTTGATTCCCTTGCGAGTTTTAAATTGGCTGTATCTTTTGATTGCGCTCGCTTAGATATAAATTTCAGCTTGATACCTTCACGAGTTCCTGAGAAAAAGGGCAGACGTCCCGTTTCTTCCTTTCGAGGTACGGAACACTAAAAACAATAATAGTGGCCATGTGTTATAAATAATAGTAGCCGTTTGCTAATTAGGAAGTAAATATATATAAACCTACAACCACTTGAACCATTCATGTACACTGTCCTTATATGCGAAGAACCATAATTATTTTTTGTTCTACCTTGCGAAACAAATTAACGTAGAAGACAAACAAGATTTAATAAAATACACTTTGAATTTAAAAACGGCCTATAATTGGATAATACAAGAACATTAGGCATCATCGCAAAGCAGCCTTTGATATTTATTTAACGATTTAAACTCCCGTCACAAATAAATGGCCCAGGCCAGATGGTAATCGTGTTCATTACTACCTCATTAGCTCTAGCCCGAGGACTCGCTTATGTCATTTCACCTATCAAATGCCTTTGTTTTTAAACTAATTAGAGTTTACCGGAGTCCCGCTCTGTTCATGCTAACAGACCTCATTAAGCATTCTTTAACTTAATAATTGTTACACGTGTATCATTTTCTGGTTTCTTTTACGTTTACCTCAACAATATAACAATTGTTTTTTATAATGAGGTAGAGAATCTAGTATCTCTAGTATCTTTTGATTATAATATGAAACATAATATGCCAGTTGTGGCGCTGCGGCATGAAGTGTGACTGTAAAATCGACTGGTTGTGGGTTCGACCCCCACTCAAGGAGATGAAATATTTACTTAAATTTATATTTCCATTTCTTCGCTCTGGTGTCGAGGCTAAGCGCGGCGTTCAGTTCTGCCACTCAACACGCAATGCTTCCAGAATTCGGCAGAAAGTGGGGAACGGAGTGTCTTAACACAAGGTTCCCTCTGCCTACCCTGCTGTGTGCGGGATACAGCGTGAAGCTGATTATTAATATTATATTATGTTTAGATTTTCGTATAGAAAACTTATATTTCAATTGACATTGAAAACTTATATTTCAATTGAGGCCGGTCGTGGCGCAGCGGCACGAGGTGTGACTGCAAAATCGACTGGTTGTGGGTTCGATCCCCACTCGAGGAGATGAAATATTTACTTAAATTTATATTTCCATTTCTTCGCTCTGGTGTCGAGGTTAAGCGCGCCGTTGAGTTCTGCCCCTCAACACGCAATGCCTGCAGAATTCGGCAGAAAGTGGGGAACGGAGTATCTTAACACTAGGTTCCCTCTGCCTACCCTGCTGTGTGCGGGATACAGCGTGAAGCTGACATTGATAAAGCTAATTATTCGTCATTTCTACAGAATGATATAAGATGATGGTTGAATGTTATGCACGACCTTCATTAGTGTCCGCCATTCAAATATAATGTACAAAAATAAAGTGGCTAATTCTAAATCTGAAATGAGACGAATTCAAACGAAAGATGAAGTATCGGAATTAAAATGTATATTTTGTGAATTTTGTAAAAGATAGAATGTATAATTTCAATATTTACAAAAAATATATAATACAACATTGAATTAATATTTAATTGTAAGATTCTTTGTATTCATATTTTTAACTAGCGATCAGCTCGCGGCTTCGTCCGCTTGAATTATACAATTATGTAATTATTTATAATATTTATCTAAATACTTTCGTGCTCTAGTATATTCGCACTTTAAAGACAATATAGATAAAATATATATCTTCTATATATTGAAAATTAAAGTTTTAGCCAATTTAACAAGAATATCATAACGAAATTGCCGAACAAAATAATTTAAATTAATATAACTTTCTTATTTATGAACCGATTGAAATATAACAAACATGTCATGATATTGTATTTTATAAATCAAGCCCTTTCATTAGATGCTCATATTAGGTGAATTGTGTAAAAATTTGCAATCCGCCATTTCGTTAAGTTGAGTAAACCAAATTTCAACTCAATCGGATATTGAGGAGTGGGCCAAATTGAGCTTGCAAGAATTAACATACACTGACTCGGACACTAACATGGCAACTTAAAAACTTGTAAAAAGTTCTTAATTTCGTAGGTTCATACATGCATATCTTTAAAAAAAAAACTAAAATACTAAACAGTAAATTATATTTGGGTGTAGTTAGAAAAAAAATGAACTAAAAATATTCTGGACACATATTATGTAAGTAAATGCGCTTCGCTTATAACTATTATTATTTTTTTATATTACAGCATTGGTGAATTTGGCTGCCCTGAGGTACGTCGGGTGGTCTACCTGCGGCTGATTCGATTTCTACATTTTTTTCTTTGCAATGTAGCAATTATTTGTATTAAATATTATTAATTATTTCTTGTGAGGCCGGTCGTGGCGCAGCGGCACGAGATGTGACTGCAAAACCGACTGGTTGTGGGTCCGATCCCCACTCGAGGAGATGTGAAATATTTACTTAAATTTATATTTCCATTTTTTCGCTCTGGTGTCGAGGTTAAGCGCGGCGTTGAGTTCTGCCACTCAACACGCAATGCCTCCAGAATTCGGCAGAAAGTGGGGAACGGAGTGTCTTAACACTAGGTTCCCTCTGCCTACCCTGCTGTGTGCGGGATACAGCGTGAAGCTAATTTTATTTTTAATTATTTCTTGTTATTTATAAAAAAATAATCCGTCTAAAGTATAACACACGCTTTATATAATTATCACCACTTAATATAATAAATTATATTAGAAATTTATAGATATCTAATCATAAAATAAATAGATGGTGGATTTATTTTATTTTAAAATAAGGATATGATTGAATGATTTGATTTGTGTTTCCAATAGCAGTGAAGTGTACGACTCCAAAAAAATATATGTAAAAATCGTTCCTTATAACAAATATTTTTGTGAGAAGAATATCCTATAACATTTAGAAATAGATATTTTTTTTTAAATAAGAGGATTGGAGAGAAAGAAAAATATGCTTATATCACTAAGCGTAAAAAAATATAAAAAAATATCAGCCTTACTATTTTTTTTATATATCTATATTAAAATATTTAGTCTGAAAGTAAATAAAAAACTGTTACTTAAAATAAAAATTATGGAAAGGTACCTAAAAAAAAATATCTTGAAAAAACCTGGTCAACAATACCCTACTTGATACATGGTTCGTCAATTTTTACTTTTGTCATTTTCCAATATGTCATTAATGTTTATTGTTATGTCTTTAGTAACAATATTCCCATGAGTCCATTGACGAATCATCAAAATCGGTCAACCCATTTCTCTACAAAGCCACGTAACAACAAACAAACATATCTACGTACATAGTGCCTACATAGACTCATCACACCCTCCTTTGCGTCGCACAGTCGGTTAACAAAGAACTAATTAATACATCACCAATTCATAAGATTGTGAACAACGTCATTTATATAAATAAGCATTTTCACATTAATCTTTATATAAAATTGCATGAGCATCTTTATTATAACTAATAATAATAATATAGTATGTCTAAGCTATATAATAATATCAATTAAATTGAAGAAAAAATTATAAATCTTGGCTATACATTATTAATCTTACACTACAGAAAATAAGAACTATTTGAATTGCAATAGATCCCTATCTGTGTAGCAATGACAGGCAGATGCCAGGTGGCCCCTAATATGTTCTTGTGACCCGATTCTATACGTCACCCCAATTAAAATGTGTTACAATAATAATTTATTTTGATGTTAGTTTATGCGAATCAAAAATGATATTAAATAACACGTTTCGTTTCATAATTTACAGTTGTTGAAATTTATTTTTAAAAATAGTTTTGTTAATGTAAAAATTGTAACATTTCATCAAAACAATATATTACGACAGGAGTACATATAATACTAACTATGTCCTATCCGTAAATCTGTGTATTATAAAAAAAACTTGAACTTAACCAGTGAACAAATACTTTCTTACTTTGGAGAGAAAAGCAAACAACAGAACTAGAAATCATTATGAAGCATTATAGTACGATAATAAAGCTAAATTGATTAGCGGTGGTCGACTCTCGCGCAGGTAGGCCACATTCCATCCCCTCAAACTCAGACGGGAATGTTTGTCATATTTAGGGTTACCATGCTCAATAAAAATACTTTATAGATATTTAAAAATTTGGGATTTTGTTAGTGTTAATATCACCTGATTAAATATTATATTAATTAAATATTGTCTTAATCTTGGGATTTGATTTCGATTTGTGGATGGATGACACGAGATTAAAATATATTTTTTGTACTGTAAATATGTCAAAAATTTAAACTGAGATGGTAGCCCTACTTAATATATACGAACTGAGGCTCTTAATAAAAAATATTCTATAGAAGGGACAAAAGATAACGTGATACAAAAAATGTCACAGAAATGAATTAAAGTGGAATTTTTTGCTTTGTGTATTGTTTGCCTAGTCATGATAGTTATATTTATTAGTTTTCTATAATTGAATGAACATCGTTAAATAAGTATAAATATTACTAAGTACGAATACTCCCAATATTGTTTCCAATAATTTATATTTAATTTAACCAATAATATTTCATATACTAAAATATTAATATCAAATCATTTGCATGTCACTTAATTTTATTTTTTTACACAAAAAATACTACAATAAAAATACTGGCTGGGAATAAAATTGATTATTTTGAGTTGCGAAGTGAACAAATACCAGCAGCAATAGCTAACAGTTGATAACCACTAGATTTAGGGGATAAAAATATATAAAATTAAATAAAATCAGCTTTCAGTATGACGTCTAATTGTCGATGTGGTGAATGTTGATTCTTGTCTTGTCTATAATGACACTCGTGAGAATAAAACAAAACAATTGACGTAAGAATCATCAAAATATGTGTTAAAAAAAGCAAAGAGTTACATAGGAACAAATAACATATAGACTAATAAATACATTACCTCTTCTTTGCGCAGCCGGGTAAAAAATATTAAAAAGACAGGGGAACTGTTGATGATAATAATATGGCTTTTATACATACATATATAAAGCTATACATATTTTTTTAAAACCAACAATACTGGAGTTATTATATAAAACAAGCAAACATCAAAAATGTGACACGTATTTATTTTGCAAGAAGTACAGGGGCCCATATCATCACCGCAAATTAATTTTAGCATAAAATATAAGTTAATAGAAGTTTGAGAAAATGCAATAGTGAAAACTGCATTTAATTCGGTTTAACCGTTTCTGAGATTCGCGTGAACTAACGCACAAACAGATAAAACAAATAAAAAATAATGATTTTGGGCACTATTACATTAATAAATGTCCCAATAATAGACTCTCATATATCCTCCATGCACGGATAGCGACGAGTTATATGTATACATATTATAATATAAAATATTAAGTAAAGATTATTCTTTTGCGTTGATATCGTGATGATGGTAATATCTTTCGGGCATCAATCTGTGCGTGTGCACAGATGGACGGTTATGGACTACGTGAAAATGAGCGTAAAATTAATATCAGGTCAAGGATGTCATTAAAGTAACATTTGGCGTCCAAACTCCAAACTATGTTTATATTATTATATCTTGAAACATATTTAGTGCGTTGCTTAAAAATGTGTATTCTATGATTTATATATCTATCCTTAGCGTAGGATTGGGAGATAAAATATCTTGACATGAAATTAGAGATAATCATGAAATTTTGGTTCAAATTTAAATATAAAATCATTAAATAATCAGTTAAGGAGCTATTGCAAGGTTGTATTTTAGAAATATTGAAAATAGTGGAATTGATTTTTAATATGAACGCAATTGCATGTGCTACATGTTTTTACAATAATTATGTTAAAATATTATTTACACAAATACAATAATAGATACTTTTAAATATAATTTCTACTGTATATTACAATTATAATACCTTACAAACGTTGATATTTGTATCATATAACTGTTATAAATAAACATTTTTTATCTGAAAAGAAAAAACAGAACCTTTATAGGATCTGGTTGGTAACCCTCTTTCTGTCTATCTGTCAAGTCAATTTTTTTGTGTGACGGTATCATGCTGAAATAATATCCAAGTTCCATAAAGCACAGAAAAAAATAAACTTCTAATTCAAATCAATCAAAAGATACGAGATATACGCTCGTTAGGTTAGTTTTTTCTCATTTTGACCTAGAATTATCAAATTTGGCAAATAACATAAATCCGAAAATTGGAAAAGTATTGGTATCTCTATCACAGAAAAAAACATTACAAACCAATACTTGTACTTCATTCCATACAAAATTTGTATATACGCCAACAAACTTAAGTTTGAAAATTTGTACTTCCCGTTGACCAATTATGAAATTGGTACGGAACCCTCAGTTGACGAATCCTTGATGAATGACTCGCATTTGATCGCTTTTTTTATTGTGAGTGATAGCAGTGTGAAATTATGAATAAGCTCAGTCGTAATTTTTTTAAGCTTTATGCAAAATGAAAAGGTGGATTTCCGGGTTCCCGAATCATACCCATGGCAAGGTAGGCAGACGAATTTTGAGAACCTAGTATTAAGACACTCCCCTCTCATAAAGATGAGACTGTTTTCCACTTTCCACCGAATTCAAAGCCGCGCTTTGTCTCGTTACCAGAGCGAAGAATTGCAAATATTAAATATTTTACTCCCCCAAATCGGAAGCGAACACACAACCGTTGCAATTACAGTTGCACGCCTGAGCCCCTGCGCCACGACGGCTTCAAGTCATAAGTGGTATAATACAAAAACAATGAATATTATCCTTCACTTTTATATTTTATATTACAAGGAGCTGAGCGAGCAGGAATTGGAGCAAAGTAAGCGGGCTTCGCCTCAAAATATTAATACTTTTTTAAAACATTTTTTTATTGTTTTTATAAGAGAGAAGAGACACAAAAAACAACAGAAAGAAACATATTCTAATATATATATATATACGTTATGTCCTTGTGTTTTGTTATATAATTTGTTTTATAGTGTTGTGAAAATTTTAGTATATGAGCAGTGGCGTGGGTGCGTGTGTGGTAGGTATACCTACGAGTCATAAATTTATTACTGCTGGCAATAAAAATACAACTAACACATTTCCTTCTCTTTGATTTGACCTGTTTACACAGATCAAAGAGGCAGAAAATAAATTTTACTAAATCTAGCATCACATTAAATCAAACTCAATTCTAGCACCAATAGATACATTATATATTATAGGTACGCTTAATTCAGAAAATAAACTGCTTATAATTTAAATACTTCTTTATTTGACACAGACGCTTTAAGAACAGAATTTACAAGTGACGTAGTAATAAAAATTAAAATGAAGACCAGTGAGTGGGACACGTGGCACCTGGCGTTGTTAGCGGAGTGGCTTCCCTCGCGTGAAGGCATCTCAACTTCAATGAATGAATGCCGATTGGACTTCCATTCAACCAGTTTAGTCTCGCACTGATAACCGCCTGCTCACTTTGAATCTTATCTACTACGAGTAACACGGAACGAAACTGTTGAGAATCGACTACCGCCGCTACATCGGGTGCAGGCCCTACAAAAAGTGCGTATTTCTTCTTTGACGGTGTTTTTCTTTCTCTCACACCTTTTTGTTACTTTTTTATGAATGAAATCGTGTTGAAGATAATTATTGAATTTCGACAATTCGATACGAACATCGAAGAAGCGGAGGCCAATCAGATGAGCGACTGCGTACAGTTAAATTCCAAAGCCTAAGAGGCAATTTTATGGTTTTTAAAAAATGTTTTAACAGTATTTTTAGAAACAAATAGGCATAAAATATACACATAATACATTATAATTTTTTGTTATAAACTTACGGCAATTAAATTTGAATTTTTGTTTGGTTCGTGCGCTTGTTATTATAGTTTAGACAATATTATTAGAGCTGGGTCGGACGAAGGTAGTAATTTACATCGTGACTCTCAGCGCCGGCTAGCATGTGATAGCGTAATTGGTTCCCAATGCTGTAATTTGAATTGTCATATAAAATTTTCTACAACAAACAAGAGCACTGCAGTCGTCGGACGGTATTAGAGCGGTATTATAAAACGAATCAGTGGTAATAACGCAGGGGATCTAATTAAATTGCCGCCGATAATAATGGCACTCGGGCTCCCCTCACAGACCCCTCGACATTTATTATTCCTGCAACATTTCCCCGGAACTCTGTGCTTCAGTTTATTCAACATGTAAATGGAATGAATTATAGATCTAAGATACGTTATTACTGGTCGGCTCATATTCTTTATTTTAAAATTTTATACGTAAATAAGTATATGCTTTTGTAATTAAATCATGAAGCTGTTAGCGAATGTGTAAACAAAGGCGTATTTTAATCGTTACAATTAAAAGTATAAGTGGATAAAAATGACCGCATTAGCTTAATGCTCTATAAGTTATTTAATGTCTTTGAGAGCCATCGTCGCGTTCTGTCGAATTGCAATCCACGGTAATTCAGACACACACCTTCATATTGTTATATCTCTATTTCATTTCATTGCTCGCTTGGGACTACATCTGCTCCCCCCCCCCTCCGCTCTCCGCCGCTCTCCCCCGCGCGCCCTCACCCCCCCACGTCCATTAGTGTTTTGTGAATGATTTAAAAGCTCTTTCGGATAACTACTCTGTAAGTGAGTAATTTAAGACTTGCTTCCCATTTTATCAGTGCTCCCTAATTTTGAGTGCGCATTAAAACATTACAAGCGAATATTACTTGCGTTCAGATGGTTGATGAACAATTTTTTTCGTAGTGCCTTAATTTTTTTAATTTGTTAGGGAGACTCATTATACCTTCCTGATAAACTCTTCATTCTTCATACAGCTTTAACAGAGTGTAGAAATATTCGTATAATAAGATTTTTTTTTACTGGGTGATTTTTTTTCAAAACCACTAGCTGTTAAATAATACTTTAAACTGTGTAATGTTTATTAATACTGCAAACACCTGAATTACCGCAATTAAATTTGCACTTGTAATGTTGTCGTTATTAATTTTTATTTTTTACTAGTGGGCACGCGCAGCTTCGCCCGCGTATTTGCACCCTTAGGGGTGACTTCTAAAAAAACCACGAAACACGTGTTCAATAAAATATTTTTTACAGTCTGAATTTACATTTTTATAAAAATGGGTGGCAATTTAAAGATTTTTCCATATAAACTTTCAACTCCTTATTTGAACCCTTAGGGGGTGAATTCTTAAAAACCATGAAACACGTGTTCAATGAAATATTTTTAAGAGTCTGAATTTCAAATTTTATAAAAATCGGTACAGATTAAAATTTTTTTCCATACAAACTTTCANGCGGCGTTGAGTTCTGCCACTCAACACGCAATGCTTCCAGAATTCGGCAGAAAGTGGAGAACGGAGTGTCTTAACACTAGGTTTCTTCTGCCTACCCTGCAGTGTGCGGGATACAGCGTGAAGCTGATTTGATTTTAAATAATCTGTAACAATAAAGTAGATATACAGGAACAACCGCACAGCGAAAGCAGTAATTCATTTCGGTAGCCCAACATCCAGCAACGGAAGAAAATCCGTCATCTCCCATTCGTAAATAACGGGCGTCGGTACATGCAAATGAGCGTTATGGTAATTCATAGGGATGGGGCGGTAATGATAAGATAAAACAGAGTTGTTCAAATTTTTAAATTATTTTAGTAGTTGTATGTTCTATTAACATTGTTTTTACATCCTTTTCGTTAAAAAAAAAAAGAAAATCAGTATCACGCTGTATCCCGCACACAGCAGGGTAGGCAGAGGGAACCTAGTGTTAAGACACTCCGTTCCCCACTTTCTGCCGAATTCTGGAGGCATTGCGTGTTGAGTGGCAGAACTCAACGCCGCGCTTATCCTCGACACCAGAGCGAAGAAATGGAAATATAGATATATATTTCGTTTTGTAGGATAGAAAGAGAAATATCATCTTTATAAGAAAGAGCAAATTATGACTGGAGAAAAGAGGAAGGACAGTAGATTAATAGATGGAGAGTTTATTTTTAATTACATAAATTAACAATATCAATCATATTTAGACAATATTCTTCTACACTATTAAAGGACCATTTTAATTAATTGTATTTTACTGCTTTTTTAAATATATGGTATATTTTTCATATTAAAGAAAGTTTCATATATTTACAGAATAAAAACTTTTACGTTTAGAAAATAAGTCGATTTAAATATTAATTATTGACAAACAAGCGGGCCACAGTTTCATAACCTCTGAGATAAGGCATTGTTGCAGGCGGAGATACGCTTCGAAGCATGCGCTCGCTTGCTCATCGCAACGGTAGAAGAGAAACATTTATTTAAAAAAAGACTAAATATTTTTATTCAATGTCCTATCCGGGGCTATTTATTTGTAACTGTGTAAGTTGAATGATGTTATTAAATAAAATTTTATTTCATAACATCATTCAACTTACACAGTTGTTAAAGATATTTGATTTTTTTTAGCTTCACGCTGTATCCCGCACATACCAGGGTCGGCAAAGGGATCCTGAGAACCTAGTATCAAGATACTCCGCTCCTATAATGACATTTTCCTTCCCCGCTATTAGCCGAATTCTGGAGACATTACGTGTTTAGTTTAGTGGCGGAACTTAGCGCCACGCTTTGCTTTGGTAAGAGCGAGAATATAAAAATATGACTATTTCATTTCCTATTGCGGGAATCGAACTCACAACCTGTCGTGTGTACAGTCGCACGCCCATGCGCCGCGACTGGCAACTTTAACACTATTTTATATTTTTACTAATACGAGTATATGGTGTTTGTATTAATTCTCTGTTCTCTCCGTTTACCCTGCGGATATAAGACATGAAGATAAAAAAAAAAATAATAATAAGGCTTTGACAAATAATAGTTTAGGTGAATGGTCTTAAAAATTGTTACGCATTCAATTTTAAGTATTGGTAATTATATTTGTATAGGTAAATGATAGCTGTCGCCAATATTACTAACTCGATAGAGTAGAGTAGGGTAAATTGGTAGATAAAAATAATTTATCTATTTTTGTGTTGTTAACGACCGACACAGCGGGATCCCTCAGCCCCTGCTTCCCTGCAGACTCTGTTAATAATTGCCGCCATAATTATTTTTATTTCAAATTAAACTATTATTCAATTGTAGTTATGTTTACAAATATAAATATATATCAAAAATTGATTACTAAAAGTTATTTTGCGCCATTTTAATTTTTAAATATTGTTTAATATTGCTCATAAGTCGGTTATCATATTACAGTATATATATATTTTTACCAAGAACTTTTTCATTGCTACCATTTTCTATTAATTATTATTATCTGTCTATGAGACCGTCGTGGCACAGGCGCACAAGTGAACTCACTCGATGGAATGAATTATTATTTATTAATATTTTCATTTCTTCGCTAAAAATAAAAAAAGCCAAAGTTCCGCCACTCAACATGCAATGCCTCGAAAAATTCCGGGGAAGATGGGGAAGGAAATGTCTTAACACTAGGTTCCCTCTGCCTATCTTGCTGTATGCAGGATACAACATGAAGCTGATTTTTAATATTATCTATTATAATTTCATATTATTATATAATTTATATATATTATTTTATTGAAAACCCTTTAACGGGAATATGAACTAACCCAGGCTTTCTGACTAATGGATTTGATAGATGCCATTAACTGCAGAGGGATAGCCGCCTAGGATTTGTACGAATCCCTCAGACAGATTTAGTTAGCCATAGTACGTGATAAATCAATGAAGTATAAATAAACAACATAGAAATATTTTTTAAGGAATAATAATGATGAAATTAATGAAATAATTTTATTGTTAAAGAAATAATTTTATTAACATTATGATTTAGTTAGTGATATTAATTAAACATTTATATAACAAGTATCTTTTAGTGTCTATATACACTGAGTATTTTTTTAATTATTCTATCTTCCAAAAAATCAGTTACAATTATACGTTAACAAGAAAAAGATAACTAGTCCCAGCACTGCACCCCAAGTGTCTTAAAAAGATGCGTAATTGATTGGATATACGCGAGCTCATTTGGCTGATTGTACTGAGCACGAATTGCGTATTTAACGTATGGGAAGGACCCTTTTGAACCGCTGCCAATTTAGGCCACCCTCCAGCCGACACCAGGGTGAGTGAACTGTTTATGTTAAATTTGTTTTGCAGGTTTTAATATACATAATTGTTTATTTTTATTTAAAAAAATGGATGAGGGCGATCAAATTGTTAATAAAGTTATTAATTTCGATTTAATTAAAAATGTATATTTTATAAATGTAATAAAAAATTATATCATTTTCGCTATTTTTATTAACGTCAACGGAAAAATACTCAGATTGAAATGTAAAGAAACATCGTAAATCGCAGTGTATAATGGGTCATTTGCCATATTATCAGCGTGCAAATATCCCGCCCTGTGGAGATTAGATAAACTGCAGAAGACGACTTCGAAATACGTGGGAAATAGCTGTTTGAAATGCGTTGCATCGACATTTGTTCTTGAATACTACATGTAGGTGATTGAAATAACATTATATAATTAATATATTAAAATCAAAAAATATATATTTTATTTATTTTACAGTTTATATTGCATATATAGCAAGGAGGAAGTATTGTCCAAGAGGCTCCGATCTTTACTTTACGTAATCCGAATTCGAGACAAAGTTTATTAAATAGAAAAACTCTATCTCGTCAGTATGAAGAAATCAAATTAGTTCACTGTCCTGATTGGGGATCGAACCCACAACAACCGCGTTTAGTCTCTCAAAGACTCAAGCATCGTGTCTACAGTCAGGCATTAGAGGGAAAAAATTAAGATTAAGTAGAAAATAATAAAAAATCATCTTTATAGAAAATTACAATGTCTATTTCTAGACAGATAATGTGCATTAGTATTTATCCACGCACCCGTCCACTAAGTGTATCAAGCCAGAAAATTTTAATTAGATGTCTTAACAGCTTCCTCACATTCTAAGCAACATAAACTCTGTCTTGACGTTATAAATGCTTTGTCCATAAAGAAAAAACATGTTACGTGAAAAGAAGTAGGTACCTACGTGCTGATTCGGTGTATTTTTGTTCGTTATTTTTCACGTTGTATTTTTAAAGTATGTCTACTTTAAAGTGAATGTGATTTTAATGTATTTTTCTTTATATAGTTATTTATTATACATTGACAAGTAATTTTAGTTATATTTTCCAAGATTTGAATTTTACTTAAGTTTTATATATAATAAAAAAATATTTGTAAAAACAAAAACCCCGACTGTTAATCCTAATAAACTATTGGGCTTGTTTATTTTCTTTTTAGTTTTATGCAGTCGGGGTTTTTGTTTTTACAAATATTTTTTTATTTTTCATTTTTTGTTAGAATTTATTATGGTAATGATAATCATGATATACCTTTTTGAAATTCTGAAATTGAGCTCTTTAATTTGATACCCATATGTCCAATGGCGTACCACAGCTGCCATGATTATTTTTTTACTAACTTCACCTATCTAAGAACACTTGGGCTGCTAATACGAATCTATCGACACCTCAAATATGTAAATCCGTTCAGCGGTTCTGGAGATACGAGGTAATAAAGAATATTACATACATACAAGATACGCGCGAAAAACATAACCCTTCCTTAGCAGTCGGGAATAAATATATTATTTTCTTGAAAATACATTAAAATTAATATTTTTTTTAATTAAACAAAGGTTTTTTCAAATTAATGTTTTTTGTTTAAAATTTATTTATTTAAGGATGCATGACAGAAAATATCTTTATACAAAAATATCTTCGCCGGAGGCTAATGATTATATATAACAATCAAAAAATTCTGCTTAATCTGTCCAGCAGTGTTTGCTTTAAACGCAAACAACAAGCAGGCAAAATTAAAAAATCTGTTTTCTATTACTTGTTAAGACCCCTAAATATATTTTTATTTAATTTAGTTAAAAGTAAATTTATAATGATATTATATTTATATATAAATTATATGAATCTAATGAGAAGATAAAAAGAGTAGAATGTAGAAATGCGCCATGTATTTGGAATTCAAAAGATTTATAATAATTTTATGCATCCAAAAAAATACAATCAACTTTAAAATTTTAAAATTACTTAAGTATATTTCTGTCAATAGACTTTGGTTATCGTCAGTCGTCACTCAACTAACAGATGGCCCATTGTATACAGGACCGTAGATAAGTTGTTTTTTGCATACATAATATTATTAAATAAAGAGCTTAAGACTATAACTATTATTACATAGTTCTGATGTAAACTATATTAATACTTATAAATCATCATAAATAAATTTTTTTAAGGTTAAGTAATTCTATAAATGAAATTAAATGTTGTATATTTAATGACCTAGTTATTAACATTATCTAAAAATGCATTAATAATAATAACATCAGAAATGAATGACGTTAGCGTTCTATAAATAGGCATTGTAATTGAGACGATCATAAAATTAATAACCGCATGATTCAGCTTTTAAACAAATTAAATTATATCGCCCACTACATTGAAAACAATAAAAGCTAGTATAATGTTAAAAGTCGTAATTAATATAAGACAATGCGAACCAAGAACCAAAGCAAGTCGGCTCATCAATCAGGCATCTTCTTCCTCCCTCGTTCCACATAATTAATCATGGATTATAATTAAAATTCTTGATGACATGGCGCGATTACCACAATATAAGAAGAGAAAATTGGTTCAAGTTTTGAACATTTATAAAGAGTTAACTATAATAATTGAAGGCATCGAAGGGTAAAATTTTAACAACGCATTCGAATATAACTTACAAGTTAAAACTTTTAAAGAGCAGCGATGTTGTAATATCATTTTTGGAAGATATCTCCAAAAAAATGGCACAGCTCTTATTGGCTGGCGGTGTCAAATTTTGCATTAATTCATTACCAGCTGATAGTAATGAGTTCAAAGATAATGTTGGATTTGAGGCGCCTCGCAGGCGTCTGCCGTAGTGTAATTACCTAGTGACTCAGCACGGCTTTGTTCACTGCATAGGATCCGCGAACAAACTTGTTTTAATTAATTTCGTGTCTCGAACAAGCCTTCAAGCTGATTGTTATCTACTTAGTTGCTGTTAGCGATCCGGACGCCCCGATAATGAAGCAACATATTGTTTAAAATTCTGCTTGCTATTTCGATAAAGTTTAAAGGTTAAAATTAATTACATGTTATGAGCGACGAAAAAATATTCAAAGACATTTTAATTTTGAATTTCACCGTTTTAACCTATATCGACGCACACTAAAATATATCAACTTTTATTAAACAAATTGTTCTTATTAAGTTAAGATTTTTAAATATTTATATTTCTAATGTCTAGATGGACTGGTGACCCTGGGCGTAACGTTTTATAAGTATCACTATTTTCATACAAGGTAGAATTTATAATCTTAGCGTGTTTGTAACGCGCGTTGCTATGGTGACGGGTGAAATATGGACTCTTTCTTGCCACGTTATATAGCCGTTATTAGCTAACGATAGCCGTTCATTTGAACTTCTTACCGCTTGAAATAGAAAATTTACATTTTATTTGCTTTTTTTTATTGTATATAATCTAATATTCAAAATATGGTGAAATTGAAACTTCCGATTAAATTTTTACTTAGTTTGTATATTATACTATTTAAATTAATATCAGGATCCCAAATTAGAAGAATAGATTTAAGATAGCATAAGTGTCGGTTCTTTGTAAAACCACAGAATAGTCCAACAAATCATAATAATCGTAATCAGAGTTATCTCTACCCTTAAATCTCGACATTACATTATTTAAGTTACGAAAAAATGTTATGTATATTTTTTTAGGTAATGGGATATGTACCCGCGCCCCTTTGGAAACAGTGTGAATTAAGACTTTAAAAATGTTAAAAAAAAATAATTCAATTTCCAATAATCAAATATAATGACTAGCATTTTCTGAATCGCACAGGGAAATTAAGAACAACCGGATCTTACATATCTTCTTTATAATTATAATTTTAAAATAAATTATTTTTTCTCTTTTCTTGCCATTTTCGTTCCGTCGAATCCACCACCGCACTTTGTCTCATCACAAGAGCGAAGACATAAAATGGGAAACGAGCCCACAACCTGTCGCGTCTATAGTCGCACACTTGTGCTCCTGCGCCACGACTGGCCTCAATTTTTCTTACAAATATTTTTTTGTTATATGATAAATATTGTATAATAAAGTAATTTCAATTGTAACATTAGATAAAATAATAAAAATGTCATCACATCATAACTTATGTTACAATTAATACTGCAATCTGTAATTTTTAACATAACTTGTTACACAACAAATAAGTGAATGACCAATTTATAAATAAAAACACAGCTTAAACCGTTTCAATGAATTCTATGAAGAGATCTAAAGAACAAACATTATACTAGTTGCAGCGAAATGAAGCATTCCAAAATAAACATTATTTTAGATTTAGAGCTTTAATAAAATGTAATATTATTTCTAAAAACCTAATGCTGGTCCACATCCACATGCATTATTCCGTTTTCTCCAGTAAAGATCTACAGCAAGAGGTGCGTTTCCGCCAAAACGATACGTAGTTTTGTTGTTGGTATAACCTGTAATCGAAACCGGTTACAACTTACGGGCTCGGGGGTATGCGCGATATCAAAGCAGGTGTGTGAGCCCACTGACTCAATGAGAATTCCTATTCAAGTTAAAATAGCTTACCTTAGATTTACTATAGGCATAAATTTAATATAACAGCACATTACAACTAAGTATACCTAGATTTTATCGAGAAGATAAAAAGAATTTAGAAAACAACATCGAAGTTCAGTTTAGCTATAAGCAATGATTCTGGGATTTGCTTCCATCGAGTACAAATATTCTAAGAACAAGTTAGGGTGGCGTGTTTATAACGCGTGTTTAATAATTTACCAGCGCCGGCGCGCGGTCCCTTACCGGCCCGGTACTGAATAATGGATGCAACAATAATAGACCGTATATATTCAATACTACTAATGTATATTACTAGATATTATGTTGACAATATTATATTTATATTATTAATAGTTGTACTCTGTAATTATTTAATTAATATCACATAATTTAAATGTTTTTATTATCATTGACTTTTTACTACTTTTTTGTCATTTGTATTGTTTTTTCTTTTATATGTAAAATATAGGCAAAAGCAATATGGGTTACCAAAAAGTACAAAAAGGATTTTTAAAAACGTAATTAATTAGTCGAAATCTTAACATATTACTAGATATATGATATATTCGCATGAGGGTGCAGCAGAATGCATTTAATTCGTTAATAAATCAGGCTGCGGGGGTGGTGCGGGTTCATTAGGCAGCTCGCCTGGGGCCTTCCGGGGAGCGCTGCCCACTCCATCTGTCCTTCTATTACTTGATGCATTTAATTCGGCGAGAGCTATACATGATAGAGTATACGCTAATTTAATACGCTTGTTAAATTTAGATCCTGTACAATGGAAGCAAGGAAATTACCATACAAGCACATTGAAGTTTATTTGATGGGAACTTATAGCTTTTGTCTTTAAATTAATATTTTTATTGCAATATTGCAACTTAATATTAAAGTGATACATAAAGATTTATTCTAGAAACAATGAATCTGAGGCCAGTTGTGGCGCACAGGCACATAGGTGTTGTGGGTTCGATTCTCATAAATCAAATCAAATCTCTGCCTACCTCGCTACATGCGGGATACCGCGTGAAGCTAAAAAGAAAAAACAACAAATCACCCGTTTTCGTAGTCAACATCGAACGCTCTAATAATCTTTTAATAGTAGTCTCGATAAAGTCTTACCTGAAATAAGTTATTAATTGGCTCTCATAACTCAACCTTATCGCTGGCATAAATTAAGATAGATATTCGCGCGCGGGCGCCTCGTCCACGCACGTAGTGAAACTTTTAATTGCATTGAGCTCTATCACTGTTGTCAACACTGCGAGCTGTGAGAGCCCGACTTCTTCTACTCTATTTTAATATGTATTATATGTATATATGATATTACTTATTAAAAAAACTTTTTATACATTCCACTTATGCTTTTCTGTAAAAAACATACAATAGTATGTCACCGTACCGTGCGTTGCCCAGTCACGTAAATATAAAACAATAGAGGCCAGGACCGGACGAGAGACTCATTAATTTAGATGATTGTACAATTATCTAAATATAAGCGGAGCGAGACGCCCATGCGGGGGCAGGGTGTACTTCAACCCGAAAAGGAGGGAGGGGAGCGGGCACTCGTTTTTAATTAAACCGGCGATGAAATGAAGTGGTCCGTGTAATATTGCTTAGACATATTTTAAAAATTAATTTTCAACCCGGCTCTTTTAGCAACCATTTCAACGGCTAAATGGCGTAGGTTTGGACAATATCTTTTTTTTGCGTTAAAATCAAGTAATCGCAAAAATTTAAGTTTCAGATTGGCTTAAGATGATGAAGGGTTATGAGACTCAGCCCTCTTTCACCTCTATTTGTTTTTCGTTCGAGCTTTAATTAAAAGGAGGTTTATTTAGAACATAATTGATGTTCAAAGTAAATAAATCTTTAATGGTTTAATTATCTTTTTATAATTAAGTCTCACCTGAAAGTGAAATAATTAATATTGTTCCCGCCAATTCAAAGTGATATCTGATTTATCGATAACGGATTGTTGCTGGTGGTAAAAAAGATATAGCGGTATGTGTATATCTTAAATTTTGAAAGAATGCTATTAAAATCGTTATTCATTCATTATTGCCACCAAAAAAATCATGTTAAGGTACACAGAGCCCTATCTAAAGAAGTTATAGTTACAAATAATAA
Source organism: Heliconius hermathena (assembly GCA_013403705.1). Classification (NCBI taxonomy): domain Eukaryota; kingdom Metazoa; phylum Arthropoda; class Insecta; order Lepidoptera; family Nymphalidae; genus Heliconius; species Heliconius hermathena. The sequence continues at coordinate 86,471 of JAAIXJ010000333.1, read as the reverse complement.
TTTTTAAGGAAAAAAATGTTAAATACTCGTTTAAATGAAATACTCTGATCGTAGGTAAAACTAATACTAGTCGATGTATTCTTTAATGGTTTGTTGTATTTCTAAGTAAAGGTCTCCTTGAACAATCAGCAGCTGCACGTGGTATTTGTTCAGCAACACGCTTATAGAAGGACCTTCTTCGAAGTTAGAAACCATATTGTGAATTATCTTTATATAGTTTTAAATACACTATGATCAATTTTCCGCCGTCGAAAGGATATAAAGGTACGAGCATGAGATACAAGTTTGTTTACAAACAATTTACATTGTTGTCATGACAAATGAAGTTATAATTTGCACATCAAAAACTAAATAATTATTCAAATTAGTTACCTAAAGGCTTTGTCCAAAGGTAAGTATCGCGCGTCCAGGCTTGGGGCCTCTATAGAACCGTCAAACTCCGTAGTGGCACGATGCACCAAACAAAAAACTTAACAATAACAAAATTATAAAAAAAACACTAAACGTATTAACTCAATTAACTACACCGCCGAATGCAGTCTCGTATCCTTCAAGTACGACAGGACAAAAGACTTGAAGCACAAAAACCTTCTCGTAAAACTTTAGAACAAAAACTGAACAGAGAACTTCGAAAAAAGTAGATACGTTCGTGGGGACCGACGACACTTCCCCACACGGCGTTCCGGTCGCGACTGAGCCACGCGGTCGGCTGAGGGGCGCGGGGAGGCGCGCGGAGCGGCGGGCGCTCCCCCCGCACCGCCGCGGTATTATTTGATTAATTCGCCTCCCCCTTGTATACTCGGCAAGTCGTCATTACGACAATGAACGTTAACTTTTTAAATTCGAGCGAGAGGGCCGCAACCTTCACCTACTGTTTAATTATTTAATTAAATTAATTAAAAATCGAGCTCCACCAACAAAGATTAAGTCTTAGTAAACAAAACTGAAGGACTCGCCCCGTTCTTGGTTAATTACGGCGTCGCAATATAAAAAAAAATGAAATAATGAGTAATACCGACCAAGGAACGTTAGTCTCGTTAATTGGAGTGCATTTGCGTACTGAAGTAAAATAAGTCAGAATGAAGTATTTTGATGAAGCTGAATGCCTGTTAACGTGGAGCTAATAAGGTGGCTAAGCTACTGTTTTGCATACGTAGGTGCAAAGTGTGTGACGCCTATCTAACGTTAACCGTTCATTTTTGCCGTATAATCTTATAAATTATAAATAACTTGTTATAAATTGAATCAAAATTAATAATATTTTTTTAGGTTGAGGCCGGTCGTGGCGCAGGGGCACAAGCTTGTGATTATAAACGCTACAGGTTGTGGGTTCAATTCCAATTCGAGAAAATGAAATATTTAATGTTTTCATTTCTTTGCTTTGGTGTCGAGGCAAAGCGCGGCGTTGAATTTCGCCACTTAACACACAATACCTACAGATATCGGCGGAATATCCTTTTGTATGCGGGATACAGGATAAGTTAAAAAAATAATCAATAAAATATGATTATGATTATTATAATTTTGCCATATTTATTATCGGTTTTTATTTTTCCTATAGGCTTTGCCTATGATATGATGATGATATAATTGTTATAATTATACAAATTTAACTACTCTACTGCATCAATCACTTAGTAATTACTAAACTATGTTAAAGATATTTTATAAAGGCTGTAACAAATGAATATAAACAAAAAAAAACTAAAAAAAACTATGTATGGACAGTAGGTTGTTAAATTATTCATAGAGAAGTAACTAATTACTAATATGCGAAGAAACTAGAGGGCTTATAATATGAATGTAAAGTTTTGGTAAAAATTAATAGTTTGGTGGCATCGTATAATAAAGGTAAGATAGGGTCGATCGCTCAGGTGGCGCGGGCGCAGGTGGATTTTTTTTTGGTTAATTTTTACTCATATTCAACGTATTTCGATAAGCTGCCGCATTTCTTTTATATTTTTCGATTAAAAAAAACCATTTAAAATTAAATCAAATTAAATCAGCTTCACGGAGGATCCCGCATACAGCAGGGTAGACAGAGGGAACCTAGTATCAGGACACTCCGTTCTACATTTTTCGCCTAATTTTTCGAAGGACTACATGTTGAGTGGCGAACTCTATGCCGGGCTAATCATTATAAAACCATGTTTTGGCTTTATATCGTTTAAAATCACACTAAAATGTATTATATAAAATAAAATGATAAAAGTCAGTACAGAATTTTATTCTTTTATTGTAAAATAACTATTCTAAACCACCACCATAAAATAAAATTAATAAAAAAGACGAAGTGGACACAGTTGGTTCAATCTTTACTTAAGGTCAATGGATATTACTATTCATAAGTATTTTGCTTATAATTTAATTGGTTACTAAAACATCCAAAAGTTGAATTTTACATAAAAAATTTAAAATATTTTACAATTTATATATTTTTAAATACAATTTACAAATTAATTTTACAATTAACAAAATATTATACAAATGGACAAAATATATATTTATCAAGTAACTTCGTGTATGGCTTACTACATTAAGTACATTTTTAATACATATAATATGCAATATTAATTATTTATAAAATTTATTCTTTTTTAGCTTCATGCTATATCCTGCATGTAGCACAGTAGGCAAATGAACCCACACCCTGTCGCGTCTACAGTCACACGAACCTAAGAGGAACTATTAGAGTTCTTCATTGTACACTCGAGATAAAAATGTTAGAAACACACAACACAGCACACGTTTATTTCTTTTTCTCTAATTTACGCCTGATAGCTGTGTATGGACACAATTATACAACGATCACTTCTCTTAATTTACATTATATTATGGCGCTGACTTTCGAATCCAAGCTTTACGACCTTCGGAACAGAGTTCCATACTGAATCAATCGATTAAGGGAATAGATTAGTGACAGGTGAATGCTAGTATTATTAATATTATATACATTTTAATTGGATACGTGGATGATAAGTTATTAGAGGCGGTTAGGAAATTTTAATAGGTATAAGTGGGCACGGCTGATATTATTAGATTTGTTTTGGACGTCGCCCGTTGTGAGTAATGACTTTTGTTACACTTTTTTTTTTCTTTTTAAAAAAACAACGTTGCATTTCATTTAAGTCACTTAGATATTAATTATATCAGACTGGAGAAGTGACCGTTTTATTAATGAGTGTAACGTTTGCTGTATGTCATCTTCGTACATATTTAATTTATGCACTGAGTATTAGTAATTGTAAATTGTGTTTACGTTAACGCAGTAGATACATATAAAATAAAATGAGATAAATTAACGAGATTCACAACATCTTAACAACAACTAGGTAGAAACCTAACAAAAAATCTCCATTCATTTATTTACAAACATTTTTTTTATCAGCCTCACGCTGTATCCCGCACACAGCATGGTAGGCAGAAGGAACCTAGTGTTAACACACTCCGTTCCCCACTTTCTGCCGAATTCTGGAGGCATTGCATGTTAAGTGGCAGAACTCAATGCCGCGCTTTGCCCCGACACCAGAGCGAAGAAATGGAAATATAAATTTAAGTAAATATTTCATCTCCTCGAGTGGGGATCGAACCCACCAGTCGGTTTTATAGTCACACTTTGTGCCGCTGCGCCATGACTGGCCTCAAAGATTTATTTGTCAATATTGACATCTCCTAAAACTTAGCTTATGAAGTGGAAAACGCTGTCACAAAGAGATGCTCAGAACGAGAGCACGACACAATAAAGAGCTATGATTGCGTCAACCAGTTAAAAAGCAAACCGTAGCGTCGATTATCAGGTATTAACATTTAGTACGGTTAACGTTTAGCTGAAACAAGAGTACAATTAAGGCGGCAGCACACTGCACGCTGTAAGGGCGGGCACCCAGCTCGTCCGACACAATGCGCCAAATGACGACCGCCCGGACCCCGGCACGCAAATGAAGAATATTGTCGGACCTGTGAATGCTCCTTAATGATGCACCAGACGCGCCGTGTGCCAGGCTGCCAGCCAGCGTCACCCACACTACATTTGCGCGATTGTTAACTTGTTAATTTGGCATTATTGTACCGTTTGACGAAATCTTAAGCGGTATAAGGGATTCGCTATTTTATATTAGTATAGATAGTTCTGACGCGCCTTAAGTGGTGGATTAACCTTATATTTATAATGTACCGATTCAAATAATTTCACTTATGATGTAAAGATAATATTACTATTTATTTAAATAAAATATATTAAATAAATTGAGGCCAATCGTGGCGCAGTGGCACGAAGTGTGACTGTTAAACCGACTGGTTGTGGGTTCGATCCCCACTCGACGAGAAGAAATATTTACTTAAATTTATATTTCCATTTCTTCGCTCTGGTATCGAGGTTAAGCGCGGCGTTGAGTTCTGCCACTCAACGCGCAATGCCTCCAGAATTCGCCAGAAAGTGGGGAACGAAGTGTCTTAACACTAGGTTCTCTCTGCCTACCCTGCTGTGTGCGGGATACAGCGTGAAGCTGATTTTATTTAAATAGTATATTGCTAGCTCATAGTATTAAAAAGTATGAATAAATGAAATTTTCCTAGAAAATATGTGGCAAAATATCTGACTGGCTTTTATATATAAAGGGCTTATATAATAATTAAAAATAATAATTTAAAATATTACAAAAGGCTTGTCTATATCAAAAGAAATATTTTCTCATACATCAAAACATTGAACGGTTGACAATAAAAGTTTAAAATAAGTGAGTCGTCAAGCTATATTTATCTAAGTCCGCAGTAAGATTTACGATGAACATTTGACCCGAGAGTGCAAATTGCTTTACAAAGGCAACTATGACGCGTCGTGACGGTTTGACACGGCGGGCCACACGTTGACCCTGTGACCGAATGTCACCAGCTGTCACGTTCTTCCGTCCACCATTAAAAATACTCGTATTTATATATTTGAAACAATTACTATGAATCTTTTAACCTAATATATATTTTGGTCGTCAGCTTCACGCTATAACTCGCATATAGCAGCGTAGGCAGTGGGAGCATAGTGATAAGACACTCTGTTCCGCACTTTCCGCCGAATTTTCGAGGCATTACGTGTTGAGTTGAGGAACTCAATACTGCGCTTTGCCAGAACAATTAATTTTCCCGAGTTGGAACAGAAACTGAACCCACAACTATCACGTTTACAGTCACAGGCTTGAGCCACTGCGCCACGACGGCCTCATTCAATATATAAAAGTAAATTCCTAAATCAGTTTCATCCAAGTAATAGGCGCTCGTTTTTGTTAGAAGCTCGTTAGAATTAGAAAATTATAGTAGGTAACGATTACAATAGAAGGTTTGCATTGTGGCATTTGAAAGGAACCTTACTTTTACGAAACCAAAGGCAGGTAAGTAAAACCTTTTTACCAACTCAGATTAGAGCACGCTTAAGGAGCGCTGCAAGAATGATGAAATTGGCGAGAGACAGGGCCAACCGGCTTGGCGACGCGGCGTCATCGAACGAGCGCGCATTACGTTCGATTGTAGGGCCAAGCGCGGCCTAATTGCCAGCATTGTGTCGGCATGCAGATGTGAATGGGCTTTGATTTGGGCCCGGGGACGCGGGGCCCGGGGACGGGGGACCGGGGACGGGGGACAAATCGCTCGTTACGGCTGCAGGTAAACTTTCATTGAGCGTCGGAAGGCGTCGGACGTGAGAGGCGGCCGACAAAATGCCCTCGTTATTCGCCGCCGAATCACCCGCTCATTGTGTTCGGGGAAACGGTAGACGCGGTCGCCGAATCACGAAAAAGACTTTAATGAGGTGTGAGAACGCTCCAAATGAACGATTGTACAGGGCTCGGTTTAATGAAGGATTGATATTAAAGTGGCCTCGGTTGACGACAAACTTTCCAAATTAACGAACGCTCGTACACAAAATAATCCGCTTCATTCTCCTCGTGATTTAACCTTTGGAAACTTTAGATGGATTAATGTAATTAAGTATCTTATTCCTTATTTGATGTTGCTGCAAAACAGCTTATAGTAATATAATGAAACGTATCATGTAGATCACCTTGTGCATTCTTTTCCTGTAGCACTCGTTTTATAGCATTAATCCTAAAATAGTTGCTATACCTATATTAATAATTTAGTCTTGTTTAAAATGATTATATGTTATCAATATTGACTGTAATGGATATTCTGCTGGTTCATTGAACCACCTGTTGTTTTACATGGTGTGAGAGAAAAACTGAGTGTTGGGGGATCGGGCGACGTCCCCCCGTTTTCGGCACAATTCTACACCGCGCCAATTAAAAGCTGACTGATAATGTTTTGTTGTGGTTGCATTAGATTCATCTGCGTCGCGTAATTTATGTAGCAATATGGGTCCTACCCTGTAGTGCGATTCTATATTTTGTATTTGTTAAATTGTTTTAATTAAAAAACATTAAACCTGAACCTAAATTTTGAGTGATTATCATCAATAATTTTGATGAAAGTTGGATGAACCCAACTTCCTTTTTTATTATAATAAAAGTTCTGGAACTTTTATTATAATAAAAAGGAAGTTAGAAAAAAATAAAATATTATATAAGAAAAGTGGTTTCCTTATAATATATTGTATTTTTTTAGCTTCAAGCCGCATATAGCACAGTAGATAAAGAGCGCCAAGACACTTTGTTTTCCGTTTTCCACGTAAATTTGAAACATTGCGTGTTAAATGATGGAACGCAACGTCAACTGATGACCAACTCTCCAGAAAATGGATCGAACACACGATCATCTTTTTTTAGTTAGTTGCACTAACAGAGACTCACAACGCTGGACAGGTTGGAGCTACAGGCTGTTTAAAATGAGATTACCATACATTATTAATAATTACTATGGAACTTTTAAAAGAGTATTTATTAGTAAAAAAAAAATTGATGACAACAGCGATATCCCGTCCAACCCTACGTGGGCACAGTGTATGTAGGTTTCGCCACCTGCGAGGGTGCCTGAGGCACAACGGCTAGTGGCCGTGCATATTGCCGACATATGCTTGCAAATAAAAAAATGAGAGAGTGTTTTTCATTACATATAATTTAGTTAATGGCAAGGCAAAGTGGTATTTGATTGGTTTTTATAATTAAAAATTTTATTTAATTTGGATTGAAATAACGTTTTTTGTACTAGATTTAGAGACAGTGAAAAGTATATTGTATTTATGTCTAGCTTTAAATAATTTTAAAGTTGCATATTTTTTGATGGATACAATAGATCTATTTTAAATATTATTCTAAATATAATAAAAATAATTACAGACAACGCAAACATTGTATGAAATAATAAAAAAACAAATACATTCCTTAACTTGTTACGTTATCCTATATACATATAATAAGGAAAAATGATCCATAATTCATAAGAATCACGTCTACTATAAGCCGGTAGAGTGCGATACATGGCTAATGAACACAATGTTTTTAGTTTTTATCCGTCTCAATTAACATTGTAGACAATCTTCGATATATTATCTGGAGTCCGAGACTCCTATCGACGTATGTGTATACGTGGCTTCAATAATTCATGTGGAAGGGCGCATTCCCGGTGCGGTGTGGGCCTCGCGCGCTCCTCGCCTACAATTACGCGCTTGTGTCATATTTACAGGCCAGGTAATTGCCATTCAATTACGAGGCCAGGCCGGCGCGGGCGCGAGGGGGAGATCCGAGGGCCGGTTGTGTTGCCTCCTCGCTCTCGCGCGTGCAGCCATCAATCATCGAACACCCCCCGCTGGACGCCTAGGGATGGGACTCCAACAATGTTCGGTAAGTGGGCAAACGCCACGCTAAATTGATTCAGAACCATTTCGATTTCGGTGTTGTTTTGCTGTATTCACTTAACTTAAGTATTATGTTCCAATCTCAACACTTAATTATAAAATTGTAACCGATTCCGGCTATTTAGATATTTATCTAGAATCCGCTTACACCTATATATACCTACTTATATATCATTTGCACAATGCTTATACATATTTAATTCAATGTTATTATCATAAACTTTCGCATTTAAATCAACTGATAATAAATAATTACAGTAATTAAAATTAATTAAGCACATAAAGTATACTTCATTCGGATATCACTAATTAAGACTTATTTAACACTGGTTGTACGCGAGGCTCAATTCAGCTCAGAAAACATACATTAACGAGCTTTTTCCTTGTTTTTCATTTTTCATATCTACTTAATTAGTACGTGTTTATAATAAACTAACAATTTCCGCAGCTTTACGTACAGTTTTACATGAATTGGATTTTACTCATTAGTCGTTACAAATAATATTAACAACACAACTACTCTAAATTTACATTTATGTCATACATAAACAAAATCTTTTAATTTTAATTGATTTGAAGAAGTAGATTTTTCTAAAATGTATTTATAAACCATACATTTCACGCATATTTTAACTCGTCGTAAATTTAGTTATAAATGTATTATATTTTTTATAATTTCGCACTTATATAATAACTTTGATAACCGTGACGCGGTGTTAATGAGCGAAATAAACTTAATTAACTTGTAAAGAATGATATGAATGTTAAAAATATAAAATTGTAATTAAAAATAATTACTGCTAGCTCGTAAACGTTTTAAGTATTATATATTTTGATATTTTTGAAATAACATTTTTGATTTAATATATTGTATTATGAATATCGATATCTCGATGCTGGGCAACCCTTCACATTCGATGCGGACGGCCACAGGTATGCAATCTTTTGCTTTATGCCTTTGCCCTATTGCGCTATGAGTCGATACTCATTCCATTTTTAAATCACATAAAACTGTATTATTACGAATCAATATTATTCAATTGTGCCAAATCAATCAACTTTTTATAATTACTTTGTTTATTTTATTCTTCGTAGTCTGAATCACAAACTTATTAGCTATCATCATTAAAATTAGACATTTTTTTCCTGTTTCATACTGTATTCCGCATATTGTAGCGTGGGTAGAGAAAACCTAGAGTCAACACACTTCGTTCTAAGCTTTTCGCAAGGATTCTCGACATTGCGTATATATAGAATGGCGGAACTCAACATCGAAAATATACGTGTGTTATGTTTTAATATACTAAAAGAGTATATAATTTCAAAATATTGCTTCAACACATAAGTAAGAGCGAATGCGAGATAATTTTTTAGAGTAATATTTTTAAAGCCTCACTTTTAATTAGCTATATAGACTAGATACTAATTAAAAGAAAGAGTTACTGAGTAATGAAAATGAAGGTTAGAGCGTAGGTAAATTAATCTGAGATTTTTCTTGGAAAAGTCGGTTTGCTTGTTTCAATTACGTTTACTAATGACTTGACTTTTGCTCACTAATTAGCTACTTCACTAATTAATCACAACGGGTTCGCCTTGTAATGTAGCCTAATAATATACGAATTTCTTGTTTACATACCTTTATTAAATGGTTTTTTTAACATGGTAGGCAGAGGGAACTTGGTGTTTAGACTCCGTTCGCATTAAGACACTTCTGTTCCCCACTTTCCATCGAATTGTTAAGGCATTGCGTTTTGAGTGGCGGAACTCGTGCTTTGCTTCGTTATAAGAGCGAGAAATCTTAAATATTGAATATATCATTTTCTCGAGTGGCAATCGAACCCATAATGTGTCGCGTTTCCAGACGTACGCTTGGGCCCCTGCACCGCTACTAGCCACGAATTAAATGTTAATTTAAATAAAAGGTCATTATTTTCAGTATTGGATTATATTTTACTAGATGTAATTATGCTGTGTATGACCAATTAAATTTTCTCGTAAGTAAGCGTTTTTTAGTTTTTCATTCAATAAAATTAATTTTATTTCTTTTTAATATACACGAGAGTTGCTTTTTTGCTTATTTTAATTAAAGAGAATCGAAATTTCGTTATAACAGATAGAAGATTATTTTTTCCAATTATTAAGTCGTACATAAAAAACATATACGATGTAATAATTGTAAAAACCACATCTTTATAACAACTGAGTTTTCGAGTGACGCGCAAATAAATACGATCATTAAATTTCTTACAAGTCAGTCTCTCAGTTTATAAGAATGTACCCTGAAAACATAATGAATCCTAGGTGTGGTATATTGTTGACAATAATTATTTATGATTTTTATGTCTTAATTTGAACTAAATAGTGTTAAATTAAAATATATGTATAAGGAAACATGATAACATTTACCTAGTTATGTATATCAGAACAGCGTTATTTTTCTCTTAAAGTTTCTAAAGAAACACATTTTTGTTTAAATAGTTAACGTTAATGAGGGCTACTTTCATGCTATTAAAGGAACTTATTTGTATTTTATACTTATTTCTTGCAAATTGCACTCAGAAACCAGAGTAATTATGTGTGCAGCGAAGTAGTAGATCAATCTAACGCAGCATTTTATCTTGACAAATATCAAATTAAGGTATACTATGATACATTCCGAATTTATATCGGGTACACAGATAAATAATTGCGATAAAGCGTTGAATTTTCTATTTGGCCCCAATTTATTCTTCTTAAGAATAGAAGGTTCATAGAAGTTATCAGGAAAACTGAAAATATATATTTAACTATATTTTCATTAACAACATTTTTTTTAGCCAAAATAATTAAAAAAAATCGCAATTAAAGTTGACATTAACTTACGACCCAGTTAGTAACGAATATCATCGTTATACCTGATGGTAACACAGTAAATATACGTTTTAATATGTCAGCGGGTACAATCACATAAATGTATGTCAGATTGATCGATCGCTCTCGCCTCGCTAGAGATAGTGGTACAGCCTTCGAATTCATTATATCCAACATTAACTTATCCAATTAAGTGCATTACGCTTATCTAAGCCTCTCATTATGGTAAGTGATGGTGTCGTAAGTGGTACGAGTCGATACTTTATTATTAACTGAGTGGGACTAGAGGAAGAACTCCATAGTGAGGTTGACCGAGACTGTACTCTCTGCGTTATGGAATTTAAAATAACATTGGAATTCTGTCAACGTTACTATTGGAACTATTTTTTTTTTATTCTGTGCTAGTTTATATGATAGTTTTGTTTATGTGTCTTAAGTGATGTTAGATTTGTAGTCCTTTTGTAGTATGAATATGTGAATATAGGAAATAAAATATGTTTATGAGAATTGCAACACGTAAAATAATATGATGCAAAATCAACTATCACATAGTATTGCAAGCAAAAGATATGCCAATAAGAGCCAGGTATGCCTAAGGTCGTTTTTTTAAAACTAATATTTATTTAAGCATAAAAAAAACCCATGCTCAATGTACAAAAATGTTACGAAGGAATATAAATTTATTAAATAAAATATTTTAAAAAATAATACATTTATACTTAAAATGTCAATTTTAATAGTACTAAACGTATTAACATGGCAAGAATCGCGATAGCGTCTACGCGTTAAGCGTGCTGCGCCGGCGCAAATAGTGGCTTTATCTACTTTAATCGTTGAAGTTGTCTCACTTTAATAGTAATTGTATTGTTTCATATAGATCATGAATATTTATAAATAAACATATATTTAATCTATTCTTTGTTTAAAATTCTAAAGTACACTCTATATTTCGATGTAGATACATTCGTCAGTAACTCTTACTCAAATATCACCAAGGTTAAATAATAAATAAAAATAATACTACTATTGAGTAGGAAGACTACCACACCAAATCTTTTTAATATGTTTCAACATTAATACGTTTCAACAAATCTCAAATTAATTTAAGGCTTGTAACTATCAGAAACAAATACAGAAAAATAAGTGTTAACACAATTACGTATCGTGGTCATTAAGACGACGACAAACACCGTCTCGTTAACTGCTGATTTGCATGCAACTTGCGTGTTCGTCTGCGCGTGACCAGAACAATGCTAATATTTAATATTAAAAAGAAACCTACTCGTTGAGTATACAACGTGAGGTCTACATTATATTCTATAAATTAAAATTAAATTAAACTTATCACCTAATAGTACCGCTATGATATATTACTGTGAATTTTTTCCTTTCCTTTGTTTACAAGTGCTATTTATATATCTGTAAATTAAAAAATAATAAATATTGTCCTTATTTATTTTAATTAAATTAATTAATTTTGCATCTATTTTTTTTTAAATATGACGTTAGTTTTAATATTATAAGATAATTAAATTCTTTAGGGGCAATTAAAAAACGATATACCACTTCATTTCGAAGTATTCAAACTATTTTTGACTGAAATAACTGTGATGTATGTGAAAAATTAGTCAGGCTTTGATGCGTTAGATATACGCTTGACTAAATGACTGACACTGACATTCTCTCCCTACTTACAGGAATGTAGTATACATATTTAAAATAAAAATGTTTTCAAGACTTAATATCTCTAAATAACCCAAAACAGAAATTTGAATGGCTTCTCACCGTTTTGTCTTTAGTTACATACTGATTTGTGAACACACATATTAGGACGTACATAGGTAGTCTTATTTTTTACTCACATTCATTCTATGATACGTAATGACATATTGGTCTGAACGCGTGTATGTCTTATATCTCTAAGATTTATCGTTCTATTTCCAAACAACACAGACAAAGTGACCAATGTGCAAATTGTATATTTTCAATTTTCCACAATTTTTTCCGATACCACCTAAATAAGAAGGACATTATTTAACATTCAAATTAAGCGAATACATTCGCAAATATAATTTTACTTTAAATATTAAATAAAAATGTGTATGTAGGTAATGATAAATATAGATAGCTAAAGCACATAAATTATACCAACTGTACAATTAAAACATACATAATTGCCTTAATTACGGCCTCGATAATAAATTTTCTTAAAACGCAATCAAAAAAAAATATAATATTTTATATATGTTTACATAGTCTGTATCACGTAAGGTCTTACTAATTAGATATTTCCATACTGATATTTGTACACGCCTATCGTAGAATATTCTAGTCTACTCGGTAATTAAAGGCGAGCTTTTACTGTATTAATGGAATTCAATTAAAGCAAAATTACCCGTAGTTTCTAGTTGATACTAAATCACGATTGGTTTCTTCCGCTGCTGTTATAAATTTAAATATGCAGTTACTGGACTGCTACCGTGGAGATATATTTTATGTTTTTATTTAACAATTGTTTTGCATAGAATTTTCTTTATACTTATTATTTAATTGCTTGGGCGTCGCAATATGGTAATGATTCCCCTATGAAATTACGCCTATAAAATTGTATTTCTATACTGAGTCACATAATAAAAGTGTAGGTACGTTATTATATAATATTTGCCATGATTAAATCTAGAAAATATATTATATTTTATCTAAGTAAAACAATTAAATATTATATTTAAATATAAAAAGATATTATAATGCAGTTCTTTCGCATTTAAGCAACAACTACATAGATGTACGCCTAGAAAAAGAATTAATAAACAATTACATGTAAAACTAATATGAAAATATAATTAAATAACCAAATTGCACAAACACTCAACCCATTTAAGATAACTTGAACCGACCAGCGTACCCTGGTCCGCGGTACCAAGCAAGCAGAACCAGCCCGGAGACTTATCGGCAGTGACGCGATCGATGGCGCCCCTCGCGTCTACCAATCAGCTCCATCAAAACTCGAGCTCATTACTCAAAATCAATTAGCGTTATTAGTGCGGCGCGTCTTCGTTAGCCCGTGATGGAGGGTAATTTATTGGCATCTCTTAATTAGGGATAAGTCTAATTGGAGGCTTAGTCGTAACGAGGCCCTCGAAATCTGACGTCCCGGCGAATAAATTGGTCGGCGAGCTACGGCCTGAACCGCCTGCACGCACTCCACCCGCTCTATTACCGCTTGTATTTCGACATGCCAATTCTGCTTTCGTTCCATAGTGGAAGATCTTTGAACTATGGAGTCCGTGTTTATTTATAAGCATTTTTTTGTGTGATCGCACACAGAAGTGCCGTCGATGCTAATTCGGTATTACTCGTTCTTTAAATATACTATACTATCACGATTTACTGCGTCCATTAGACTATAAGAGTGGCTGGCTTCAAATCGCGTGGGCGGATGTCTAGTGTTTAATGGATCAAGGTTGTACTCTTTACTTAGCAACAAATTTTGAAACTGTGCCAACGTATTTGTGATATTTCAAATTAATTATAATTATATAGTACGTAGATTGATTTTGAAATAAATTTATTTTAATGTCATTAATGATGAAATATCTTAGATTTAAAAAAATCTCATATGCCTTCCATTAGTATCGATGTCTTGTTTTGTTACAAATAATCATATTTTTAGTAATTTGATTGTACTAACCAGCTAACGAGGCTAGTCGTGGCGCAGGGTGACTGTAAAATCGACTGGTTATGGGTTTGATCCCCCCTCGAGGAGATGAAATATTTACTTAAATTTATATTTTCATTTCTTCGCTCTAGTGTCGAGGCAAAGCACGGCGTTGAGTTCTGCCACTCAACACGGCAAAATTCGGCAGAAAGTGGGGAATCGAGTGTCTTAATACTAGGTTCCCTCTGCCTACCCCGCTGTGTTCGGGATACAGCGTGAAGCTAATTTATTTATTTATTGTACTAACATAAATTGAAAGTTGGTTTCACACAAATGAATACTGGATACAAGATCTATTTGCGGGCGGGGGCGGGGCGGCGTGCGCTAAGCGGTGCGGTCGACGCGGTCACTCAAAGCGGTATAAATAAAAAAACAAGTGTAAGTTTCACAAATAAAAGAGATTGGACAACGGCATGATCAAGTGCACCGAACGATGTAACGTGATATTTTGTAATGTGCTTTATTTTGCAGCGCGCCCTGACCCGTCCGGACCGGCCCAGCCGTCTATAATTAGAATCAATTCTGGACACACACACTTTATAGAAAGAATATATTTTTTTATATTTAAGTATCAAAGTGTACCTTACATATAATTATGTTTATAAATACATATGTTTGTAAATATGACTCTAAGAAATTGGTAAAGTTCATTCAGTTGATCAGCCCGGTCAGTTGTACCACTATTGGGGCAAGAAGTTGAATACACAATTTTGTAATAAATTTACTTATTTTTACTGAAAAACCAAATATTTTTTTTATCTTTACGCTGTATCCTGACTCAGCAGGGTGGGTAGAGAGTACCTGAGAACCTTGTGTAAATATATTTAATATTTCATTCCCGCAACTGAGAATCGAAGGCAAAACTGTCGCGTTTACTACTGTACACGTTTGTGCATCTCCACCAGCAAGGCATCTAAAAAATATCGTACTTGCTTAAAATATATGCAAATAAATAAATCTTGATTTTTTTATATGAAAAAAATCAGTGTGGTTTGCACCATATAAATTGAGTATAATTTTATTTTTAATTTTATGTGCCCTATTTATACAGGTCTGCATGGTCAAAAGTATATAACTAAGCGTTATTTATGATACATTCTAAGTACCCAAGATAACTCTGACCGGATGTACTTAGCTTATATACTTTCCTAATCAATATAGTTGTACCGGACGGGCGGATCTCGAGCGAACGAGCCGCTGACGCCCTGTACACTATAGGTTCCGGATAGTGGGAAACGGAGATCGCCGAATGAAACAAGATGATATTTCAATATAACGGTCGGTGACTGACGGCTTCTTCAAATGTGTCTTCCTATTATTCTATTTTTCTTCCTATATTTCTTCTATTTTTCTTCTTATTTTTCTTCCTATTTTTCTTCCTTTTCACTATGCTTGAACTGGTTGTCCGACACACTGACTGCGCGTCTTTGCTACCTTACGTACCGCGGAGCTATACCGTAAAGAGAGCCGCGAGCCACCGAGCCG
Organism: Heliconius hermathena; assembly: GCA_013403705.1. NCBI lineage: Eukaryota > Metazoa > Arthropoda > Insecta > Lepidoptera > Nymphalidae > Heliconius > Heliconius hermathena. The sequence goes on along the minus strand of JAAIXJ010000333.1, from coordinate 70,620 downwards.
TTTTATCTTTATTTACATTAATATTTTCACTATGACTATTACATGTTTTTACTTATATTTTAATAACTATCTATCGGACGATTTTACAATTTATATATATTAAAAGAACACAAAAATATCTATATTATTAAATATAAATTAATATACTATTTAATTATTTACTATTAGAAATTTACGAAAGATACTCTAACTATGACGAAATTCACACAAGTTATTTTGATAAAAAATCTCTTAATAATTATTTACTAACATTTAACATTTATAAATCTGTTATTTTTCTATACAAACCTATAATTAACAATAATTAATAATAGTTTTTACGATACGAAAGTGATTATTATCTTAAAATACAATTAGCTCGGTAAACTATATTAAAACTATATAATTACAATAAAAACTGGAGAATTACTATATAAAACTAAAAGGTGATACTTATATCTATCTATAATTCTATTTATGTTATTAATTAAACATATTACTAATTTAGAAAATATTAAATAATACTTTAAAACTATTATAATGGTGTGACGTCACGAGTCACGACACGCAACTAAGAACTTGCAACGACATGTCGAGTCAAGTCCGCGCACGCGCGAATATCGCGTCGTTGCGAACAATAGTATCCAACACAAAAATCATGTTTCTATTCGCACCAGTAGTGTAAGTGATTAGCGTAGGCAAGCAAACAACTCCTTAGCTTTATAATACTAATATAGAGTATTGATATCATTATATATATACACTTAAAAAAGAGATAAATATTCTTTATTTTAACCAAGTTAAATATCAAATTTAATTATTGAATTTAATTCAAATAAATTTCTCTTTTCTAAAAATAAAACAATATAAATTATAATAGTTTCTTTAATTAAATATATTTTTTAAAATTTAATAATGTAAGATAAGAAACTTTCAAGTATTATATAATCTTAATATCATTATAAGTACCGCAATATTATTTTTTGTACTTTTACGCGAAAAGGAACTATTTTTGATATTTTTTTTCCAGGGATAAATAACCATTTTGGCGTGTACGACAATAACGAGTGGTGACTGCTGTGACGTCCATTTGGTAACGGTTTTTTTTAATTTAAAATAGGAAATATTTTTAAGACTGATACAATTGGGTTACGAATTTATATGTTAGTAGGAATTCTAAGATATGAATTTGTTACCCTTTCATGTATAGAGAACTATGTCTGAATAAATTGCATATTTTGTTTTTAGAAGCGCATATTGTTATTTTTTTATTTTGAGGCCAGTTGTGGCAAAGGAGCTAAAGCGTGTGACTGTAAATGCGAGAAATTGTGAATTTAATTCCCTTTCAAGGAAATTTAATATATAATATTTTAATTTCTTCGCTCTGGCTTGGAGGCAAAACGTAATGCCTCCAGAGCTCGGCGGAAAGTGGAGTGACTTAACACTAGGCTCCCTCTGCATACCCTACTATATGTGGGATACAGCGTGAACCAGAAAAAATAAGAAGCGCATATTTTGATCATAAATAATAATTATACAAACTAAATATCCACATATAGGTCGATAGTTTCGATGTATTGCAAAATTTTAATTGCTGTCTAGTATAAAAATTGAGACACATCTATACGTTAAAACAATCGTGTGTACATACATATATAGCGGGCGTGGCATAAAAACTGTATAAAAAAATTATTAAATATTCATACAATATCATATGAGGTTATAAACCGTCATGGTGTTTGTTTCTTGTAAAAAATTTGCATATTATTCTTGGGTATACATATCTTATATTAAATATATATTTTTTACGAAATTCATTCTCGTGTGCAAATATATTGCATATTTTATTATAACATTTATATTCTGTCTTCGGTTACAACCTAATATTAACTTACCAGTATGAATATGGAGTTTGTATTTGAAAACTTACAAACAACCCGTTATTCGTGTAAAAAAAGGCTCATAATTGATTGAAAAAAGATTTGAAAAAAGGATCTTTTTGCTTTTTACAAAGCGCTGTTGGGACGCTATTGCAAGTCTGGGGGAAATAATTTGTTTATGTTTTAGGTTCAAATTTGTCATTCGGAAATAATGTGTAGAGATATTTTGTATACACAATGCAGAGGACGATTAAAGTAGACATAGTCACTTTGTTTCCCTTTATCTATTACGGTTATAAATCTATAGAGAGAAACAATAATTTTTTTGCATAATAAATTTTTGTTGAACATTGTGGTTCTAAGTGGTTATACTCATTAAAATAAGTAAGCATTGTACTGTAACTTTATTTTTTTATAGTATATTAAACAAAATTTGGCATATAAATAAATAAATAACGACATATAATGATAATTACTTAACTTTGTAATGTAGCTATTATACTGCTAGTTTGAAGTAGGTACTTATTCTAACAAGACGTATTCATAGAAACAATATGCTTAATATTGTATAAAAACTACACATTCTAAACAGCGTTCATAAATCAACAGAATAATAAGAAAATTACCATAAAATCTAAGAAACGTTAAGCATTGAGATAGCAAATAGTAAATGACATGACAAAATATATTGCAACTTATAACTGCCTCTTTACGTCCCACTGTTAAATTGTAGATTTCTCCTTACGAAATATGTACCTACATGGAAGATTCCGATGAGTCGAGTGTCTCGCGTGCTAACCGATTTCTTTTCTAATTTTCTTGAACTGTTTTCACGCTTTGAAGAACGCATATTCATAAGGAAAAGTAAAATTTTGTATTATATTAAACTGTTATTAAACATTAGTATTTCATTATTAAAACTTGTTCTATGTATTGTAGAGTAAAGAGATGGTTTGACGTCCTCACTTTAATTATTCGATATTCTTAGTATACAATGAGATCATTTCACGTCATAGTGTATTAAATTTATATGTAAACAATTAAAATAATTGCAAATATAATTTTAGTACATAAATCACAATAAAATTTAATATATATCTTAATAAATCTGTTACCATCACCGTGCAAACAAATCGACATTTTTAAATAAAGTTAAAATGAGATCCTTCGTTTTCACTTTACCCTTCCTAAGGACGACGTCTCGGCAGACTAATGCCTACAATGTGTATTATAGCATTTAATATAATAATAACGTAATGAAACGTCTCGCGCGAGGAGGGCGGGAGGGTGGAGGAGGGGGAGCGAGGGGTCGCAGGGAGAGGCCGCGGGAACCGGTCCGTTGAGGTCATCGGCTGCGAGCCTTCCGCGACCAAAGTTGCCAGCGTAGAAGTGACTCCGTTGCCCATTTGTGTAATTATTAAAACCACAATTTATCTAGAACACTAATAACACTACAAGTTGCCTTGTAAAGGCTTGCATAATATTTTTGGCAACTATAACAGATATGCCGATGGCCACGTTATTTATACGGTGTCATTAAATTAAATATTTAACGATAAATAAGAATAATAATTAATTAATTAATTAAAGATTCCATAAACATTTTATTATGATCTCAGTCGTTGATTGACAGTTAAAATTTGTAAATTCGATAACATACTAATTTATGATTTAAATAAAACCATAAATTATCCAAGGCGAATTTTCTCCATACGTTGACAACACCACGACAGTTATGGCATACTCGGACGCGCCGCCCGCGCGTATGTTAATGCTCCATTAAGATTATACTAATTGAAAACCAATAAATACAACGACTATGAATATTAATTTTATTTGGCTTAGTTTGGAACGAAGACCGGATCGGATAAACGTTCGCGTGCGAGGAATAAGTGTTTGTCTTTCGATGTTTCTTCAGTAAGGAATAAGATATAGAACCACAGTAAAACCGATATGTCCATAAATATGACTGCTTTTGATAGGATATGTAAATACGTAACGTATTTAACTCTACATCAAATAAAACTATAAAGAGACTGATTGCACGTTCATATAATTATTTCATACATGTTTCATAGCCAAACTCTATTTGAATACCAAATTGTAATTTCTATTCATAAAGTTGTACAAGTAAGTAACTATGGCGGCTCTGGCGGCAAGCATGACGTCTCGACGCCCGTCAATCCCGTCCGTCCCCGGCCGTCGATTACGCAGGACAAATCAATTACCGCTCGCATTCCACCGGCAGCCGACCGACGAATTCTCTGTCATGATCCTATCGCTTAGTGATGACCTCTCGTCCGATATGCCACGTCGTCGGACTGCGGAATGCAGGACATTGCGCCACAGGCTGCCCAAGTCGAGCCCTAGATTGGCAGCTCGGGCGCAATGGAAGACGCGCTTCGATCAACACGACGTGGATTCCTCGCATTCATCCGAAGATATGTATATTGGAGAGACGTCGTATAGCGTATACCTCAAGCACAGCTCACATTTGACCGTCAAGAATTCCGTGTTCGAATCCTCGGGCGGAATGTTATCTGTGCTCCGCATCGGAACTCAACGTCAGACATGTCGGACTACATTTCTACATTTGTAACCGTTAATCTCCATTAAACTTATTATAACATTTTAACAGTGACACGCATCCTGTTCTGGATAATGACTTAATAAGGCAATTGTACGTTAATTATAATTGATCCATTATTTATATATTATTATTTTGTAGTTGTTGTCTCGCGATATAATATTTTGTTAGTGTTGGTGAATACAAACTTTTAAACAATATTGTTTTAAGAGATTCATTTATTTTATAGCTCACCTTACTTTAATTAATGATTACATTTTTTTATGTAATGCGTGGATACGAATATTTTCCATATATCATTGAAACATCCGTGTCGTAACTTCGAGAGGTAACCAGCAGGTCAATGCCGAGAACTGTCATTGGGCGGAGGTCACTAGCTGAGTAACTGCTAATTATTTTTTGGCCCTTCTTGCGATAGAAGATGACTATCTAATGCGGTTTTATTATTCATAGACTATTTTGAATTATTACTGCTGTAATGGCTGCGTGGTTAAATATTGCATGCTGTGGTTAAACTTGCAATATTTAACCTCGCAGCTGGCAACTAGAGGGCAAAACTGTAAATCGTATTTCGCTTGACATCATATTCTTTGGCATTTAAGAAATGAATAATACAGATTTTACATTAAAGCAAAGCTGACAGAATCAAAGTCAAAGTCAATTTGGATTCGATCCACACTTAACGGCATTATTTGTACATCCTAGGTCTGTAAAAATAAAAAGTGACATTCAATGTCTTGAATTTGGGTTGATAGCGGAAAACAGAGTGTCTAAACATTAAACTCTCACTGACTACTGGGAACAAACGCGAATAATAATATACATAATAATACATACAAAATCTTAACATTTAACTTGTTGCACATCCTACAGTCACTGGACAACATTTTTCTAAGAAACTCTTAATAACACTAGTGAGTATCAGTTGTTGCGCCCACGGGCCGTCCACTCCATTTTATGTTAATCGAAGAGTCATGTTCTGTCTCGAAATATAGTTTTAGGTATTAGGTGCATAGTATATGAATACATTAAATGCACCATTACCACGGACAATTTTCGCCTTTACAACCCTACGTTGACATGTCGTAAACACTTGACACTATCTACTTGTTATGTGATACATATACATGTATAACTTTATCACCAACATCATGTAAAATATAAGGTTACATATTTGGTGGATAAAGCCAAAACCGGATATGGGGATAATAGTAGAGTTCCGCACTTTTTAGGAAAAAAGGAACCTTTAAAAGATCACTCTGTTGTCCGTCTGTCTGTCTGTCTGTCAAGACGCTTTATTTCAGGCACTCTTGGAGATATAGAGTTAAAATTCAAACCATATACTAAGATATATACATATAAGATATAATTTTCAGAAAAATCGTATTTCTACATTTACTTAAAAAAAATATGGCCATTTATATCGCAAAAAACGCGTGTTTCGACATTTAAAGTGTCAAAAAATCTAAATTAACAGGATACTTTCAGTTTTCTAGAATTATGAAACTTGGCAGGTAGCATCTTTAGGTAGCACAAGTTCAGGAAAAAACAGAAAACTATATATTTGTGGTTAAATCGTAAAAAATATCCTTATAAGGGGGGCAAAATTTTGTATTAAAGCCGCTAGTAGATGAAAGGGCTTGGTAAACATATTCCAATACATATTTTATTAATTTTTTTTGACGCACTAATTGTACAGAGCCCTCGGCGGGTGAGCCCAACTCGTTGATTCTATACTACGTTTCCATATGTGAATATAATTTCGCACATATTATTTCGTGACATAAATATGATGAATAATAACAACATACATAACATTTCTAAAGTGTTATTCCACACTTAGGAAAGAAAAATACTTTTTTGGAAACGTATAAAAATTTGAACATAGCGGGATTTGAATCTGCGCCTCTTGAAAGTCGCGCAAACGCTTGGACCTAAGCTATACATTCATTTATTGTACAATGAATTCGTTTGATTGTTCGGACAATGCAAAATTTGAGACATTAAATCCTATCCTCTTAACAATAATGCGGCGTTGGATTCCGCCACCCAGTATACAATTTCTATAAAAATGGGCGGAAAATAAATCACATTCACGACAACAAACGTAGGTACTTACGTCGAAACAAAAAAAAATGTTTAAGAAGTTAGATATTTTTATGTGAAACTAAAACTTTTTTTAGTCAAAGATCGAAGAACAAACCTAATAGCGCCAACACTTCGAGATTTGGGTATAAAATAATAAACAAATATGCTTACGTATACGTTCGTACATTATACATCTTCAAAATAAATGCAACCTAACTTACAGGGATTATGGGTTAAGTTACTTTTATTCTTAGGATACGCTGTAATTTAAATATATAAATAATACTGACGCATTTTACTTCATTTAAAGAGTAGTTTTTAAGGAAATATGTACCTAATATAACCTAAAACATACCTTTTCAATAGCAAATATAATCAATTACAAAACCTGACACAATAGAACTACAAAGATTAGCTTTTTACAGTATGATAATAATCTTAATACAATACCAACTCATGTTTTATCAGAAATTTAACAATTGAAATAAAACAGGCGAGGTAAGCGTAAGGGCCCGACTCGAGTGCCTATTAATTAAGAGGGTTGAACCACTCTGTCTCTAATTAACTGAAGACCCAGGCCGCATTCGCAATAATTAGTTTCCTTGGAGGGCTGTTCTCACGCTCTTGGACCTCAAATACGCAGAATAACGGGAGTTTCATTGATTCGTATTATAATACAGAAATATATATAATATTTTATTTTGATTGTATTATCTGTGAAAATAAAATATTATATTTATTTATGTTTTTTTTACAATAATAATTACCATAAACAATTTATGATTGTTTTACTGACAATTTATTTATAGTCAATTTTAATTTTCTTTTTAAACACAAGGTGTAATTACAATAATAATTACGACGTGACCTCTTAATCATTATAAGAATATTCTTTATTGCCACTTACATATTATATTCATACTTATATGAGTATTTAGAAATATTCATATTACCAAAGCATAAAATTGATTGTTTTAAATTTAAATGAATATCTATTAATTATGGATGTGTGTGTTGTGTAGATGTCAAAAATTACATATAAAAAAAATTAAATAGTGTTAGAGTTGCAAATACCGTAGAAGTTTTCGGAATATTCAATTTCATCTTCGTCTTTATAATATAGAATGAAATGAGTGGAATATATCAGTAGATTTTCTTTATAAAGGGAAAAGTTCCTGTACCTCGCAGGGGTATATCTTTTTTAGTTTCACACTTTAGCTCGCTTATCAGCAGGGCACGCTGATTAGCATTTTAAGATACTCTGTTCTCTACTTCCTGGCCATCGAGGTATAGTGTGGCGTGATGCTCTTTGAAGCGGGAGAAGTGACAGTATTCCATTTCTCCGAGTGGGATTTGAACCCAAAACCATCCCGTATACACGATGTAAGCAAGTGATATTTTTTAGGAATATTCATATTGTTTTAATTACTTAAGTTTTATTATGTGGAACAGATGTATCTTTCTTCTCTACTAAGCCTGTACATGCAAAACATGTGTAAATATATTATAATGAAAAACATTTTTTTGTAGTTAATTTGGTTGATATTAAATTATATTATTTTCTTTTCTCTATTTTTTTTGCAAAGTATTTTTTCTATTTTTTAATACCTGTCAATTGTTTGTTTGTCACATTAATAGAAACTTTAATATTTTAGTATCTATTATTACTCGTTTTATTACAAAGACAGTACTCTTCAAATTTATAAATTAAATATATTAGAAATCTCAAGCCAAGTGTGTCGTCATTTTAACATAGTAATAAGTTATTTTCTTTTACTTTCATCAAGCACTTTCAATTTGTCATTTATTTATTCATTAGCCTGTCTTTCTTCTGATCACACGATTTCTCTTTTAATAGAGTGTAAAATATAATAACATAGTATGTTCTTAGGCACACACTGCAATATTTTTTGCTTCTTTTAAATGTAATCATAGCCATGTGTAAATTTTATAATAAAATGCAAGCATTTTTAATTACAAATTTACAATGTCATATATTTGTTTTTTTGTCGCCGGCGCAGGGGTACAAGCGTATGACTGTAAGCGCGACGGTTGTGGATTTGATTCCCGCTCGCTGGAATGAATTGTTTAGTACTTTGACTTACTCGCTCTGGTAACAAGGCAAAGCGCAAGATTGAGTTCATGCCACTGATCATCACATCACCTGACGCAAAGACTTAAAGCTTTTAGACGAAACAAATGAAATAACTATATAAAAAACAGTAGGTAGATATATAAATTATATTGCCAAATTTATTAGATTACAATATCAGCATATGTATACTGAGTTAACAATATTAGTATCATACAAAGTATTTTTTTTATTAAAATATACGTACACTATTTCCATCGTCGCAAATGTACCACTGATCCCGACTGGAGTAACGAGGCTCACGTAAAAGATGTGGTTGTAACGCCATTACCCGCGGTCAGCTGTCGCTATTTGTCCGCGGGTACGTGGAGCGGTTATTAATCTCGGCACAATTAAGCACCGAGCGACCATCAAATTGATTGTATCCCTTATTTGGCGATATCACCGCGAGCGCCGCCATTACCGCTTACTTTTATATTTACGTACTCAGACACCGTTACTTCACTTGAATGTTATAAAACTAGAATATTTTAAGAATCTCCTTTGCTATAAATACAATTAATTATTAATTAAACAATTGGATATATCGATCGGCGGCACAAAATATAGTATCGAAACAAAAAGTTAATAAGAACTCTTAAAACAATAATACTCCGACGAGGGTGGTCAGGAATCTTTATTAAATCTCGAGCGAGTAATAAAAGCACAGTTAAATGCGGAGAACTCTGATGAAAATATTAATTAATGTTTCGAAATGGGAAACATGTTGCTAATTAAATGGCGATATCGCATAAAACGTAATTAGAGGCCAGGAGCATTCGTTTCTCACGAAGCGGCCGATGCCCCGGCGGGTCCCGCGCCGCCGTGCGGTACCGTCCCGGCCGCGCACATCTCCGTGTTTACGAAAGGAATGCACGAAAACAGGTTACGCTCGACCGTCTTACATACCTACTCATATTAAAATACACTCATAATAATAGATTCAATATTGTTCACTTTATTATCTATACATACTTGTAATTACTTTAAACACATTCAATACTACAAAACTTTTCCAAAACCAAAACACGAACATCTTTTTCGATATTGAAAAATTCTTAGTACAATTAAATGAGCAGTTTATAGTGGAAATTCCGCGAGCGAAACTACGAACATTCCGTCGGTGCTGAGTTTATTAAATACACTGACTGGCAAGTATTGGACGATGATGGACGCCTCAATGGGTGCTTTATTAAAAAAGTCAATGAACACTTATTGTAATTAGCGGTTTATCGGGTCGCCGACAAAAAGGTAATTGTTTTCCGACGGCCATCAATCCGGAGCGGGCGGCCTCCACGTGCGGGGCCCGCTCTCGCCGCGCCTGTCGCTCTAACAGTGTAACCGACGCGGGCCTTTTTGTTACTAAATTACGATCGACCGGTGAATAACAGCTTTATTGAATACATTCAAAGTGATTTGCTTATTTTTGAAAGTGATACGCACTTATTGTTGTTATCATGATACCTGTAAAATATTAGATTAACTTTTAATGATTAGATCTCATTTAAAGTTTTGTAGAATTCGTTTTTATATGTGTTATCTCGTGTTAATTACACTGATTTGATTTGTCTTTTAATGAATTTAAAAAAAAATTATGGGTTCGATTCCCACTCTGGGTAATGAATTATTATTATATTAATATTTTAATTTCTTTGCTCTGGTCTCAAGACAAAGAAGCGCAACGTTGAGTTCTGCCACTCAACACACAAATGTTCGAAAATTCGGCACAAAGAGAGAATCGGAGTGTCTTAACATTAGGTTCCCTCTGCCCGTACGAGATACAGCATGAAGCTGAAAAAAAAAATTGTGGCAGGAATAAACAAACGAAAAAATCCAACCTAATACAACATTCATTACAAACTCAACCTAACGAATGTTATCCAATAATCGAACAAACGGCAGAGGCCCAGTTATTTCATAATGAGGTTATTGCCTAGCATTCTCCTCCTTATCTGTCTAGTATGGCGTAGCGAAGAGCAGCACCAAATTGGCGTAGCGAATACGCGGACCGATCGGCCCTGGAGATACAGCTAATGAAGGGCCGCGTGCGCAGATCTATTTGGCGAGATCTGCTCGGTGACGTGTGAAAACACCCAATTAATTAACGCGAAACGTTCACTGATCGCGTGCTGTAAAAGACCTGGCCTGGCTCCCGAGTTGCCGTTCGCGATTTAATTTGAACAGTTCCTAGGATAGTGATGTAACTGTTCACTCATATGCATATCGTGACCTCCGCTGTTGTTTTGCTTGTTTGTTTTTTGTTATATGCCAATAACCGTAATAATACTGAAATAATAATGAAATAACATATGACAGTAGTAGTTCGAAATGATTAATAATCTATAGAATCTAGTAAATATTTATATGTTTTTTTAATTCTTGTCAAAAGGTTCCACCACCTACCAAGCAGATGGGTAGTCAAAATAATATGAACACAATCACAGTAGGTGACTAAATATTTATCCTACTTCAAAATTGTAAAATAGAAAAAAAATACACATATTTTGTAACTAAACTATTCTGCTCCAAAAAACGTCCTAAGAAACAAATAATAATTAATTAGATAGCAGTATAAACTCATTAATTTCATAGGTCTTGACGTTTCCGCTTCCTTAACCCTGGAATAAACCTTCTAATCAAGCTGTTACTTTAATGAGGATAACATAAAGAATATATATAATTAGCCAGTCCAGCTCCTCGTACTTGTTGAACGAGTGGGACGGTATAAGCAAGGAAATACATAAAATAATTATCAATATATAAGACATGATACTATAATTAATTAAATGGCTATGTTATTTGCATTTGAATATAATGAATTTATAGCAATTAATATTACAGGTGCGATAGAAGTTTCATGGCAGTTAATTATCTTAGTATTATCTATCCAATACCAAATAATTTATCGATGGCTAAAAGCGTATATCTGACTTTTTTTAGAATGTATGGGTATTAAGTTAATAAAATTCCTTAATAAGTAGTAGAGTTGATGACTAAGTTATTGTATAGTTTATTTTCCTCATCGCTGTGAAATATGACTTTCTATTAAGCATAACAAAAGTGTTAAAATAAGATAAATACATTAGACACTAATAGTGGTTGTTGGCAAGTTGTGGTCACTTGCCTACAGATACAGTAATTACAACATTTATGGTGCCATTATATGACAATCTGAGCTAACATTACCTGCTGTCATTAACTCCCAAGTTTACTGGTAGATAATAAAATGAAACTTCTCCAATGTATGTAAATATAAGTTATCCGTTATATTGAATCAGTAAAAAACTTTTTATGATAAAATCTATAAAATAAAATTAGAATAATCTAATAAACAATTAACTTAAACGCCAATCCAAAGGCTTCCTTCTGATAAAACATAGATGAACGCGATGCACTTGCTGTAAGCGAGTGTTAATGGCCCATTTGCCGAAGAAACTCTAATTGGTGGCGCGAGCGTACTTATGATCGCGCGCGTTTTAGATACCGAGACCGAGCACGCTAACCTGAAAAGATATTACTATATAGTCAACATATTTCCAAACTTATTGGTAAGAAAGAATAGGACTTATTAGGACTGTATACGGTTAATATACTGAAATATGTAACAACAGATAACCGTGAGGACGTGGTTAAATGGAAGTGTAAATAGACCATTTGCGGTGTGCACATATAATTGACAGCACGAGTGCACGATTGACCCTTCGTGTAGCGTGATATCGGCGCCAGCTTACAGATACCAAAACATTCAAATACATTCTATAAAATTGTAGCCAATATGCGCTCTTGATATTGTAAAAAAGAACCAGACAAGCGCGAGTCAGGCTCGCCCACTGAGGGTTCCGTACATATCTTTTTTAAATAAACGTAGAAATATATTTTTTTTTTTCAAGAAATTATGGGGCCGTAAATCTAGGTATATTATTTGAATTTCAATTTGATATCTCCAAGCGTTCCTGAGATAAAGGCTCTTGACAGACAGTCAGAGAGAGAGACAAACAGACAGACAGACGAACAACAAAGTCATCTTATAAGGGTTCCTTTTTTCCTTTATAGATATGGAACCCTAAAAATGGTTAGTAACCAAAAATTAAATTTATGCATACAGCTTCACGCTGTATCCCGCACTCAACACGGCAGGCAGAAGAACCTAGTTTTAAGACATTCCCTTTCCCATTTTTCGCCGAATTTTGCAAGGCATTACGTGTTGAGTGGCACAACTTAACGAAGGGCTTTTTGCCATGGTGCCAGAGCGAAGAAATGAAAATATTAAGAAATAATAATTAATTGCCTCAAGTGGAGATCGAACCTACAACCATAGCGTTACCGTCACGCTATTGCGTCCCTGCGTCATGACTTACTCCTATGATTGTATGGATGCAGTGGCGTAGCTAGGGTATTTGCTGCCTGGTGCAACTTAGGACTTGATGCCCTTTAAAATGGTCAAAATAATTTCATATGGCAAAACACAGTAGAGTAGATATATAAACTTTTATTGCTTAAAAACTATAATCTCTATATATAATATATAATCTCTATATATAATCTTTATATAATATAAATAAAAGGACAGAAAAGTCGATTCTGTACATGAAAGGGTTAATATATCGATTATAGAACCTAAAAAACCACTCAGAATTCTTGTCTGTCTGTCTGTCTGTTTGTTTGTTCGTCAATCATGCAAAAACTACCGGACAGAAATTAATGAATTTTTGCAAGGTAATAGCCTAAGGTCTCAAGGTACATTTTTTTAGGATTTCAACCCGAATTTCATGATAGTTTTCTTTAAAAAAAATAAAAACCGAAAAATTTAAATTACTTAAAATGCCGATAACTACTGAATGGAAGTTAATGAATTTTAGCATGGTAATAGTTCAAGGCCTAAAGCAATTTAAAATATAGTTTTTATCATAGAGTATACAGATTTTTTGTAGAAAAAATAACATAATTATATTTTTTAATAAAAAACACCACTTTTTCAATTTCAACCGTATCTCATACTCTGAACTTAACCAAACTTTCACCAAACTACCCTTTATATGTACCCTTTCCAATAAAAAAAGAATTATTAAAATTGGTTGAGTTGATATTGAGTTATTCGTCCATTTGTCGCACACATATCTAATGCAAATTTGAGATTTCTATGATTTTCTCATGGATACCATTGTCAGAAATGAACTAAATTAAAATAGAGCTACACGGGACGCACTAGCTTTTAAATATAAAAAGAATCATCAAAATCGGTTCAATCAGTCAAAAGTTCTGAGGTAACAAGTATAAAAAAACAGTGGAATTGATAAACTCCTCCTTTTACAGAAGCCGGTTAATAAAAATCTGACACAATCAAATTATAGTATTAGGCTTTTATGGAGTAAATTATGGTTTAAATTAAAGTGGTGTTGACACTTCCACTCTGCATTTCTCAAGAGAACTTATCAAGACTGTATATAAAAAAAAATTAAATAATCATGTTAAGGAAGTACCAAATATATTTTATGAATTAAACTTAATGTTATATTCGAAACAAATGAATTGTATGAAAATTTATTAATACGTTTCAAGTATGAAAAAAAAGAAAAAATGCAATATAATTGCGTTTCTCCTTTTCTTTCCAATGATTTATATTTCTATTACTTATATCATATACGGCCCTGATATATATCAGGGCCGTAAATGCGTAAATGTAAAAATTGAAGATTATTATGGGAGGAACGAAAATGCGACCTAAGGGTAGCAATTTTTACATTAGAAATCTTAAGTGCGTTGCAAACATACATTATAGGTATATTAAAACACGAACATAATTCAGTGTATTAAGTAAATAATTCTGTAGTTTAAGCGGGCGAAGCCGCGAGCCGGTCGCTAGTAACTATGTATAATTTATCACATTAGAGTTTGGTAAAAATTATTGCAAAAATTTAAAAACGGACTTTACTTCTTGGCTAGCAGTCATTAATTACATTTTCAAAATCATTAGTATCGACTAGTTCATGTTCGATTGACATGATAGAGAGATTGTATTTTTCATTTTCATTCTCTCATTTTTCTTGTACATTTCTTGAATCTTGATTGAAAAAAAAATTAGAAGAATTGATCGTACACTTTGATGCCCCTTTCATTTTGATGCCCGGTGCGACTGCACAGCTCGCACCCCCCCAGCTACGCCACTGTATGGATGCTCTACATGGTTTTATTAATATCTAGTCAAATTTAGATAGGATAGGACAATGACGTTCTTCTCGATAGTGACTCGACTGTACAATCAGTAGTCGCCGTCACCAGGAAATTAAACTGGTCGGACAATCCTGCGACGCTACATGTCACGTCACCGCGGCTATTAGCTAATGGATATTGAGTTTTGTGCTCGCTTTTACATCTCTATTCTGTCTAAGATAAGAAATCAAAATGAAACGAATGATAACGGTATAACAATTATATAATTTGTTAAGGCCGCTACAACGTGTAGAAATTATTGTGGCTCTCTTAATAGAAATTATTGACAATAATTCCATGATTAAATAATCATATAAACAAAAAAATATTTATTTCACAAATTTTGCGATTTCGACTAGCGTACATTAAAAATTCAAGTACAGTTATTCAGGTATATCGTTTATTTAAATGGAATTTTAATTGAATTACAATAGCTACGTAATTTTTATTAATTCACTATTTTTTATTATTTTATATGAAATAAGTGCATCTGTTATCCATATTTAAAACACACCGTACTATTTATTTATGAATATTCCTTCTCACTTATTATAAATATTAATTGTATTAGTATAAGTTGGAAGCTCTAAGCACGTATGTCTTTATCGTGTGTAGAGTCGATAAATTCTATTTCTAAGGAGGCTTAAGTTGTCCATATGATAATCTGAGCGTTGAGTACTCTGTAAGCGTAATTAAGCGGCAGCACAGGCCTGCAGTAGCCGGCCGTCGTCATTTAATTTCCTCTACAACGATTCATAGCAGCTTTCAGAAACTAACGACTGGGAGTAGGTACTGGGTACCCACATTTGCAATGAATAATGAATTAACTATAAATTCATTATTTTATGTGTTTTCTTAGCGAAGTTCTTAAGTTAATAAATGTGTTTTGTATATGAGATTTTATTTTGTATTTTATGTTGTAGAGTAAGCGTAAAGTATCGATTGTTTATATTTTGTAAAGAATTAATAGTAAAAATAATTTGATCTAGTTACTTATGTCATTTTCGTAGTGATAAAATGCAATGAGATAATTCAATTATTTATTTTTGTAAAACTAATTTAAGAATCTTTGTTACTATGCTGGAATACTATGAAGAGTTTTATAGATTTTGCATATATAATACTTATCAACTTTTTTGTATAATCTATTAAAGATATACTCGTAAATTGTAGGGTTCCATACCACGAAAGGAAAAAACGGAATTCTTATAGGATCATTTTGCTGTCTGTTTGTCTGTTAGCCATTTATCTCAAAAACGCGAGTAAGCATCAAACTGAAATTAATATCAAATATTTAAGTCTATTTAACCCAATCAAGAGATGCCAACATTTATACAACTTTGTAGCCGCATTATGTATGATGTTCGTCTTGTAATCAAAACGTAGAGGGTACTTCCCGCGGAGCATTACATGTTAAACGCACAAATTATCTTGTATTATTAATTTGTTGTTATTATAGGTTTTTACTTGTTATAACGGACAAACGTACTATAAAGAATTACTTGAAATGACATCTTTAATAACAAGGAAAAATAATTTTTCTTAGCGTTTTGTAACAATAAGCCGTTTTCGTTTTTTCACTTTGGTGTCGAGGCACAGCGCGGCTTTGGCCACTTAATACGCCTCACCTCCAGAATTTGGCAAAAAGTGGATTCCTCTGCCTACCATGCTACATGCGGGTTACAGCGTGAAGCAGGAAAAAACATAGTCTAGGACCTAGTAATGGTGAATATAGCATTTAAAATATTGCCCTGAAGTGTATCTACATACAATATCAGTCCCCTTTCTCGTTTAATTTGTCTTGCTTATTCAACTTGATGTTACACAGAAACGATAATCACTTTACGATGACTAATCAATTATTTCCATTAAAACGTTTGAAGTTATGATTTAAATACTTAGCGCGACGTAATAATATCTATCACTAAATTATACTGTTTACTTTAAGGACTGATACTATTTTGATATTATAATTAACATAAAAAAAGAAGAATACGAGGCCAGTCGTGGCGCAGGGGCGCAAACGTGGAACTGTAAAAGTGACAGGCTGTGAGCTCGATTCCTATTCGAAGAAATGAAATATTTAATATTTTCATTTCTTCGCTTTGGTGTCGTGGCAAAGCGCAGCGTTGAATTCCGCCACTCAACACACAATGCCTCCAGAATTCAGTAAAGTAAAAAATGTCAAAAAGAGTGTAGAGAAAAAAACTAAAACACTTTAAATAAAATCTCCGTTCTCTGATGTCATAATTATAAAATTCATGGAATTAATAATAATAAAATAACAACAGCATAAAATAGATCCGTTTTAATATCTTAAAGAGTAATTAAAGTAAAAACTGCTTACAATCGCAACCCAGGCATCCTATTTACGACGCGGTCTTAATAATGACTTCTCTGCAGATTAATCTGCATTGTGCTGGAAGAAAGTGACCGAATGACGTGTAATTTCCTTCGCAGTGGGCGCTGGCCCACTGGCAGATCTGATACTGGGATTCAATTAACACTCAGCTAGCTTTAATAACATGACTACGTGGAGCCGTTTCGTTTTAGTTGATTGGCAAATACATTAATCATTGTAATCAAAACTTAAGACACTTTTATGCGATGGTGGAATGTAATTGAGTTTCTTCTATGGGTACTTTTAGATGTATGTATGTAGCTGCTGGTACTTTCCAATTGGAGTTCTATTTTATTGTATTGTTTTCTTTTGTTTAATTGAGAGTTTGATTTTTTGTGCACGTTATTCTGTCTTGGTCCTAATTTAGAAATCAGATAAAGATCTTGTTACATACGTAAATTTTTTATGTTATTATGTATTTGTAACTTATTTGTTGTTTTTAATTGTGATGCATTTTCATAAATAAAATTGGCTGTGTATTTCCCACGTAATTTTTATGGTGCGAAATATTTGTATTCATATCATCTAGTTAGGGGCTATACTTGATTTGTTAATTAACTTTTTATTTCAGGTAGTAGATTTTGTATACTGTGTGTTAGTTGTCTATACTGTTATGTATTAAATGAATTGTAATTTAAGTGAATAGGGAAATGATTTCATTTTGCTTGTATAATAAAAAAAAATATTGTATTTAAAAAAAAATAACTTACTACGTTATTTATGTACATGGTAAGGATGGACGGCTAGCGCAGTTTTTCACAAAGTCGTCGTCGAGTTAGAGGCCGGTCGTGGCGCAGCGGCACGAGGTGTGACTGTAAAACCGACTGGTTGTGAGTTCGATCCCCACTCGAGGAGATGAAATATTTACTTAAATTTATATTTCCATTTCTTCGCTCTGGTGTCGAGGTTAAGCGCGGCGTTGAGTTCTGCCACTCAACACGCAATGCCTCCAGAATTCGGCAGAAAGTGGGGAACGGAGTGTCTTAACACTAGGTTCCCTCTGCCTACCCTGCTGTGTGCGGGATACAGCGTGAAGCTAATTTAATTTTTTTGAGAGCTAAAGATTCAGCCAATTCAGTAAAACAGTCGTGTAAAATAACTGTTATAGCAAATTGGTCGAACTAAGTTATTTCAATTGCAATAACTTTTTTATTTATGAACCGATTATTTATGTTAACGGAACCTTACCAGAATCCAATAGTGAAAACCGCATTTAAATCAGTTAAGCTGATTTTGAACAAACGCACAGACAAACAGGCCCCCAGTAACATTTTTCTTAAATATCTTCCGATCCATTACGATTTTATTATAAATATAGATTAAATACTAATAATTATGACATAGGAGGAGGCCTACATTAGGAGGCCAGTCGTGGCGGCACGAGGTGTGACTGCAAAACCGACTGGTTGTGGGTTCGATCCCCACTCGAGGAGATGAAATATTTACTTAAATTTATATTTCCATTTCTTCGCTCTGGTGTCGAGGTTAAGCGCGGCGTTGAGTTCTGCCACTCAACACGCAATACCTCCAGAATTCGGCAGAAAGTGGGGAACGGAGTGTCTTAACACAAGGTTCCCTCTGCCTACCCTGCTGTGTGCGGGATACAGCGTGAAGCTGATTTAATTTTTTAATTTTAATTATTACATAATAGAAGAGTAACAATACAATAAAATAAACTTAAGACTATGAGAATAAAAGTATTAAAAATTTATAAGTTAACATAACACTAATAAGGACAACCATTAAAAGTTATTGATCTCGTACAAGTAAAATGAATAAGAATCTTCCTCAAATGAATAAGAATCGTTTTCCCAGGAATAAAAAATGACAAAATCATTGTATTTAATATTTGTATATCTGTAAATAAGCAAATATATTAACATTTGATGACTATATTCTAATGAAGTTGTGCTAATGAGAATGAATTACGTGATGTGTTTAGATTGTGGTCTGATGTTGTTCATTGCATATGTGAACTTTAGGAGAGGCATACAATTGAAATGTATTTACCATTGTTAGGGTTCCGTACCTTAAAATAAAAAAGAGGATAAAGGGGACCCTAATCACCGTCTATCAAGACCATTCAGCTCGAGATCGCAAGGAGTGATCTATTAACAACAAATATCCAGTATACGGTCGTAAAAAATTTGAGCATGTATGTATTGTTTTTGCTGCATTTATGTGTAAGTGATAAATAGGCATGTCTCTATAGGTTGTTGAAACGAAGTCGGAGTCGGAGGTGTTATTTCATTCAGAAGTCCCAATCTATCGGAACCGAAGCCAAAGTTCCGGAACATAGCACAATACAAGGATTTTTATGCATATATGTATATGTCGTCGAGTTAGAATTCGGTAATTAATCAGAGCGGTCGGTTTGTCGCGAACACACTCCGGCGCCAATTATTGGCTGAACGGTTCGCTCTCGTAATTGAACCGCCACGGGCCAGCTCTCAAACTGTCAAATTTGAAAACTTTTTGGAGTTGCCGAGATATATATTTTATGGTCATTATTTTTTACATACGAGTTCGTTGTAATTGTAAGCCAGCCAGCAACTGCACAGGTAATTATTTCGTATATTTTTGTAATAAAAAAAAATAAGGAAATTATAAACAATATGTTTTATTTAATCAATTAAACAACATTAAACTTTATAAGGCTTATTCTTTTTACAGGATGCCGTTGTGTCGCAGCTAGGAGATATCACTTTACATTTTCCCAAAATACGGAAGTACAAAGTTGAAGATAGTTAGTGAATAAAACGAATAGACATATTCAGCCATGTCCATACTAATTATACTTGTGAAGTAATCATTAATGAATGAATACATTTCGTTTTGAATTTACTACTAAATTTAAGTGTTCGTTAGGTTAAGTTTATGAGTCTTAATATATATTTAAAATTATATTTTTGTTCTATATCTTTATTCACACTAGAATTCAATTTATATGTTTACTCTACTTTACAGTTCTGGAGTAATCGTAGTAATTTATAAGTACAAAATTAAGCTAACGAGCACTTTCTCTTAACATTATTTAATAAAAGGAAATAGCATAGATATTATTTATTTATATATACATTTTATTTAACCATTTTATCTTTGAGTGGTATTTTAAAACATTAATATTTTCGTATTTTATTCATATATCGTACACTGTATTTTATTTAACCAGAGCGTGTAATATATTTTTTAAATTTGAACCATAGACTTTAAAATATATGTGGTTTAACTGAAACGGTTTAGGTGCTTACAATAATCTAAAACTCAACAGCACTGTATTTTTTTGTTTTCTCTTATTTCTTCTATATATTCACAATTCAAAGTGCTGCTTGAAAATACTATAAAATTTTCCATTTTTATTGATTTCTATATCCAATTCTAAACCAGAGTTTTTCAGAGTAACCTAGAGTAAAGCTGTACCCACAAAATACTATAAAATGTTCAAAATGTCGAGTTAAACATAAAAAAATGTATATTATTGATTAACAAAATATATTGAGACCATCGTGGCTCAGGGGCACAAGGGTGGCTGTAATGAGACGGTTGTGGATTCGATCTCCACTCGGGGTATACAGCGTGAAACTAATTTTTATTAACTACTAAAATCCATGTAACTGATTGATAAAAGTAGTTTTATTTAATATTACTAACACAATATTTATTTATAGTGGCAACACAACATGTCAATAAACACACATATGTATGATTAAATTGAAGAGTAGTTCTCCGGAGTCGGTGCTAGCGTCGCGTGTTTGCCAGTTAGGATTCGGGTGTAGTTGGAAATTAATCACAGCCCATTGTGGGCGCTTTGTCGCGGACCCCGGACTCCGGACTCCGGTGCCAATTATTGGCTGAGCGGTGCGCTCGTGTAATTGAGCCTGCCTCGAGGCTACGTCCGACTCTGGAACCTTTTACGAAACACTACATTCCGTTGGACGTGAAACATATAGATTTTTTACTATTTTTTAATACATCATTAAATACACCTCTATCTAAAATATAATTAAAATTTAAATCGTAATCGTAGTAAGTGAAATATTTAGCAAAGTTGAAATAATAAAGTAATTTTAATTTGTTATTGTCAGTCATATTTGATCCAATTTCGTTTTTGCAATCCGCACAAACCGTCCCAATCAAGAATGTTCGTGCGAAAAAATCAGAATTGAGTGTAACCCGTGAAATGCAGTTAACAAGCACATCATAAGTAATCACCTGCGAGTGAATGAAATAAATTGCACGTTTCCATTTTAAATATTCGATATAAAAAATGGAATGAAAACATGGTTGACTCGGTCGGCATTGGGCTCGTTGCGCGCTATTCTGATTGATTACAATAAAATAATTTGTGTGAAAGCGCAAACATTGTATTGGATTTTTATGTTTTTTCAGGAGGTTGCGTTCTTAATTATTTTAGCGTAGAGTACGTCTGTATTTTAAGGTTTTTATTTTTTTTTCTCAATTAATTTTGCACTACTACACATTTCAAATACGATAATAATTTATTTATACTTATACTTTGAAATTCATATGGTAACAATTATGTTCAATATAAAAACCGCAAATATTTAAATAAAGGGCCCATTAATTATAGACATAAATAAAACAATGGCTAAACGTAATTTACCTTAATCTTGCCCTAATCCACAAAAACCCTGCGTTAAGTTTATATGTTTGAGAGAACAATAAAAAACATAAACGACTGGGTCCTAAAGTACAAGAGAGGGTTAATGAATTTTGGCTCCCAGTCACAGGGTTTACAGAGAAAAAGCGAAGGAATTAAAAGAATGGTAAGTTACACGCTGGTGACCGCCGAATTTACATTACTCGATGCGAAAACACATAAAAATGCTCTCATTAACCTGGGGTGGTCAGAAAAACCACCCGCCCGGATGAATGCTCGCTTGTTAATGTTCTGTGCTCTACAAGTTATTGTGAGTTTTTTTTTATTATTTGCAAATATCTCGAATAAAAATCTCGAATAAACTTTTTTATTTTTGTCACTATAATTCCACCACATTGTTAATAGATGTTTTAAATATTTGAAAATGACGGTTTCTTTATAAAAATGTACAAATATCTTTTCTACAGTAATTCTACAATTTTATTGTTTAATATTTGAAACAGTATACACTTAACGTTTTTGTCAAAATAATTTATAAGAAAAATATAAGCTATCTTAAAAAAAAAGCTATAGAGACTACGAAAATTGGACGCTTGTAATTGCATATAACCGTTTTCATTGCAAACTGCTTAAAATACCGAGGCGGTGTAGTAACAAACATTCCTGGGACACCTTTTTATTGTGCTTAACGTTGCCGCCGCGACTTCCCACAGAACAACTTCAAATGGTTTTTAATGAAAATTCTAGCTGTCATAGAATGGTTCGGTGTGTTGCTGTGACATTCTTTATATTTTTATATTATCATTTTGTTTTAAATAAAATAAATTCTGGTTGTCAATAGAGTAGAAGTATAATCTAGGTCTAGTTAGATCTGTGATACAGAGGTACTAATAGTGACGAAGATATGTATGTTAATGTATGTAACGTTCATCATTATGCCCAAAGTTAAAAAAAATAACTTTTCCCTCATACATTTTGTTAAGCATGAAACTCCACGGTTTAATATCTCCGAGTACGATAAAAGCTCTCAAAAGATTATATCAAAGACGTTGAGATTTTATTAAATCCTCTTAGTATTCGCTTACTTAATACATATCATAATTTATTAAAGGAACTATAGGTTATTTTGAGTGCTCCGCTCATCCTCACGGCGTTTATAATCACGCGGTTTCGGGGTCGGAATTAAGGCCACTGTGGCATCGTTCCATTAACACAATTTTATGCCCGCCATATTAAAATAATAAAAACTTATGCCTCTCTTAATTAAATAATTTAGCGACGGCCTGAGCGGAGATATGTAAATTGTTTTAGGGGATAGATCAAACAACCCTTTTTTATGACTTTAATATGCGGTTGGTGGGGAGGCGGCCGTGAAACAGAGGGCGAGGGCGGGGGGACGAGGGGGGGGAGGAGGTAAGTTATGAAATATTTAATAACGGCGCACACGATTCCATTTGAATTACTTTCGAGGAAATGACGACGTGTTAAGCTTGCGACACACCAGGCTTGCGGACCATGCTTTGATTGCGAACTAATTATATACATATAAATGTAGGTATATTTATTTGAGAAACATTATAAATTAACAATAAAACAATAATACTTGGTCTTAACTATAAATAACGATGACGAATCACGATATTGTACCAAAAAGGAATTTTTACAAATTAATAAAAAAAAAATATTTCTTCTTTTCTCAATTAAAGTAAAAAATGGCTCGTCGAAACTTGATGAAATTTACACATATATGCATCAATTATAATAATATTTATTTTGAATGTACAATTCCACTTTGCCTCCGATCGTGTTGTACCAACAGTCTTATATAAGTCGCTTCAGTGTCTCAAATACCGAGGGAGTGTTTTAATTAATGTTTCCCGACAAATTGCGAAAAAACCAGAGTAATGACGTCACATCGCATGTAACATGTACATGTAACGAGGTTTATTACAGAGACGGCGCTCAAATAGCAGTCTTTTAACCAATGACTGCGGGAGTACAGAGGCTTGTACCTGTGGAGGGGCTACGTCTTTATGTCAGTGATTACCTTATTGTTAATTATGACTTATAAAAAAAAATAATTTTACTATTTAGACTCCTAAAGAATGGTTTATGTTGATTTAAATACTTAAAATAATGTTTAAACATATCGTTAAAAAAGGTCAGGTTCATAGATGTAGATAGTAAAATTGACTTTTAAATCCAATAAATTTATATTTATTGAATATGTACAATAGTGACGATAAATTACTAGCTATTTATTATAGTAATACGACGCTATTATATAATCATATTTTTATTAGTAAAAATATCACGGTGGAAAATAGCAGCGTCTCAATAGCTCATCGCATAATTAATTCGTTTATATATTCATTTATTTATTTATTATAGAATATGTCTAATTAAGTATATCGGTATTATGAGACCAGTCGTGGTGCATGGTCAGGTACAAATGTGTATCAGTAAACGCGACAAGTTGTGGGTTCAATTTCCACAGAAGGAAATGAAATATTTAATATTTTCATTTCTTCGCATTGGTGGAAGCAAAACAATGCCTCCAGAATTCGGTGGAAAGAAGGGAGCGGAGTGTCTTAACACTAGTCTCCATCTCTCTGTCAGCGTGAAGCTGAAAAAAAGGGATATATGTGTTTGACATAATTATGTTCATATAGATTAATATTTATCATACAATCTCCATAGGGAACGAAATGACATTAGACTGAATTAAAAAACTTCATTAAATAATGGAATGTTCTCTCAAATATTAGATAGGTGTTTTTTACTAATATTTAAGTGAGCTTTTTAATTTGCACGAAAATTAGTATTGAATTTGTAAATTGGTACTAAGGTATGTATGTACTCAATAAGCAATGCCTCCAGAACTCGGCGGGAAGTGGGGAACGGAGTGTCTTAACATTAGGTTCCCTCTGCCTACCCTGCTGTGTGCGGGATACAGCGAGAAGCTGATGTATGTATGTGCATTTGTATTTTTTCTCATGTCTATAGATCTTGTTTGTTGTAGGATCTATTATATTATACGCCTGGAACGGTCGAACTGCCGCGTCAACTCCTATCGCGATCGCTAGTGACAATGTAGAAAATTTGGATGCGTGTTTGTGAATCAGAATTAGAATTTATTAGCAAAGCCTTCTCTTTATGTGTGAATGGTGGAGTGGGGCAGTATCTGATTGTAATTACGACGGTTGCAAATTTGATCTTTCCTCGGAAGAAAGGTTATTTTTATAATTATTTACATTTCTCCATCCGTAGCGTTTCCGTGCTTCGTTCTCTCTAGCTTCCCCTCTAGGGATACAGAATGAAGTTAAGTAGGGACATTTCCCTACTCTGGTAAAGAAAACTCAGCTTTACGGCCAGATTTGAGTGAAAAAGGGAGCACGGAGTGACTCTCCGCTTTCCCTACTAAATGAGATAAAGCATGAAGTTACAAAAAATGCGCCAAGCACTAAATACGTAATGATCATATCGGTATTCTTTGAAGCAGCACAGTGACATTAGTATAGTGAGTATACAGTACACAAGAGTGATTTATTTTTCTCAAAACATATTTAATAATGATTCACTTGTCGTTCACCATCTCTCAAGTATTATTACAACATAAAAAATCGCATTAAATCTCGTACGATCAACACGCAATGCCTCCAGAATTCGGCAGAAAGTGGGGAATGGAGTGTCTTTACACTAGGTTCCCTCTGCCTACGCTGCTGTGTGCGGGATACAGCGTGAAGCTGATTATTTTAAATCTCGTAAAAACAGAACAAAATTGACAGGGTTCACGCAGGTCAGACACAAAAAAACTATTCATATTACCACCACTGAGGCCAAACGTGATCTGTTGTAATAACCGATACTTAAATAATCTTATAAGATATTGACAAATTAGATGTTATTTTCACTCTATTTTTTCGCTTTGTGATTCTGAAAGGGTACTTTTTGCTGAAAATATAAAAAAAATATATTTTTTGCCTTATTGAATTTATATATGGGTTTATAACATTTTCGTTGTGTTTAAATTTTAACAATATTTTTTTTGTTGATAATTTTTGTTACTAGCATGAAATGAATTCCCGTATGGGTTGGAAGTAATAAAATTATCACATTCAATTGAAAAAATACATTTGGTTTGTGTTTATCTATTAAGGAAAATAAGAAAATAGATACATTTTCATTAATATCGAAGATATGAATAACTTATAATGTAAAACAATAACTTACGTCGATTATTTTAATATTTATTAATATAATTATTTTTTATTTACTTTTCGCCTTTATATTTATCATTCCCACAGGAAATATAGCGCTACATTTTTGAATTGAACATTGAAAAGGGAAATATATCCATCAATTGTTAATAAAAACATATAAATCTATTATTAAACAAACAATTAAAGCTTACAATATATGAATGTAAAAATATTTCATAAAATAATCAAAAAAATCAGCTTCACGCTGTATCCCGCACAGCAGGGTAGGCAGAGGGAACCTAGTGTTAATACATTCCGTTACCCACTTTCCGCCGAGTTCTGGAGGCATTGCGTGTTGAGTGGCGGAACTTAGCGCCGCGCTTTGTCTCGACACCAGATCGAAGAAATTAAAATATAAATGTAAATAAATGAAAAAAAAATATTTAACATTCAAATAAAACAAATTCCGAACAAGAATAACATTGAAATTATGAAAACGTCCGTAGGTACTTGAGTGATTATTATGAAGAAATGCAAATGTTGTATAGTATTTGTATCGAGCCGCCTACGACGGGGGGCGTGGATCGAAGAGCCCCGTGAAAACTATTGGCAGATAAATCGATGGCTAATTCGTAATGGCTCATTGTTGTCTGCGCTCACAAAGAAACAGAACGTTCTAGTCTATCATCTTTCACAATAGCAACGCTGGAACTGCTGCAGCAAAAAGCTCAGCTCATAACTTTGGTATTCAATAACATACAAATTACTAGTACGTTTTTCAAGTGTTTCGTTATTTTAAAGCTTATTAAGACAGAATGTTAAAAAGGTTATATACATAGATTTTTCTTTTTTCCGAATTTTACTGTATGGTGCAATATTCATTAACATTTCAAATATAATATATTATTAAGATAATGTATAAAAATATAAATTAAAAGAATAAATAGTATATAATATATAGTTAGTTATGTAGAAATATATATATTTTATTACTCTGTCAAAACTTATCGTTATTCGAAAGCAATTTGATACATATATATAAAATGTGAAATAAGGTAAATAACAATGAAAGCACACGATTATTTTCAAATATAAGGGCCTGGACATATTGCGGAGAGGGGCACGCCGCACGCGTGGGCAACAAACATGGCGGCTGTAACAACTTAATAAGCGGTTGTGCGTGATTTACGCTCGCCCTCGGCGCCGGCGCGGACGCACTCTCCTGCACCAGCATATTTATACTAATTTATGACAGATAAACATCGATTTAACTTAGTGTAACTGCTTTAGAAAATAATATATTTGATATACTTTGTTGTTATATATAGCAGTTTACAAAGTACAAGATTTAATTTAATAAATTAACGGGTGTGGAAAGTTCAAATGCCTCATTATAGTCTATAAATCTGTTTTAATAAAGTTGCTGCGACTCGCTCCGACTTGTGAATCGGATATAAATCGGTTCGGCCGCTAATTACGCCGTTCTCGATAAATCTCGGGCATTATAGGGCCCGTAAATATAGGTACATAGCGACATAGGCCATAGACCCCACTCGACGCGGCTCTCGCCAGAGTTACGGCCCATGGTATGACTGAGTCGACAATAACAATCGGTGTGAATCGAAAACAACCGGAAAATTCCACAACTTGTCTAATAGCTTATTGTTGTTTATAATATTGTTGTTTGGCACATTGTTTTCGTTTAAAATTTAAGTGCCGTTCCGTGTCAAGCTACATGGTAAGGTCTCGCCAAATGTTATACTTGCACTCACGTGATAATAAGAAATGTATAGATAGAAAGAAATTTATTCCTATATATAAAGACGTTTCTTGGACACACATAAGCATAATTACATGGATAATTTGGAATAGGTACTTTAAAAAAATATTAAGTCGGATGGGAAATCTTTGCCGCTTTTATTAATTAATTATAAATATTTGCAATTACACTGCACTACAATTAATGATACTATAGAATTTCTGGTACTATAATATAGATTTGAGAAATTATGCGATAAAACGTCGGAAATTAAAATTAATGGCATAATGAGTAAAATATTCCTATATGTTATATTTACAGTGAAAAAACCAGATAATTAGTTTAATATAATACTTGCCCTTTGAATATTTTTGAACTGTGAACTGTGTTTGAGTAGTGGATAGTGAAGAATGTGCGGTTTCCGACTTCTTAGAGAATCGGTGATCTATATGAGTGCCAAGTACTGTGTTCATTCGTGACACATTCTGAACGAATTGTCGAAACAAATCTAGAGCTTGAACTGTTGTTCAAACTTAGATAATATAATTTTACGTCCAGGCTTACTACATTCTTCCGTCTTGTACCCCACTTATGCTTCATTTATTATAACATTTATGGTTTTGTTGGGATATCATATCATTACTTTTTTTACTAGTCATTAATTATTTTTTGATATTAATATTTTTTTGTTATTAAAATCACTTTATTTTTCTACGTTATTTTTTCTAACTTGGCTGTCTTTAGTGTCTCTAGATTTTATTTGTTCATTTAAATATCAAAGTTGAACATCTTTGATATATATTGGTGTTAAATTTATAAGTAATAAATTTTACACATCATAAATAATTCATCTAATCATTGTTGTTATATAAATAGAAAATCTTATTTGATTATTTTTGATTTAAATTTATTTAAAATTTATATTTAAAAGTTCCGGCAACTCTCCAAAATCATCCAACTTTCTCCGCTCACTTCGAAAATGCGAGAGTACTGTAAAAAAAATTAAACCGACGATAAAAAAAATGTTTTTAAATTATATGAAGTCATGCGAGAACTATCTAAGTCCTCATCGAGTAGCAATTTGTACTAAGCCTCTGCATATGTTTCATCATTAGCATCATAATTGTGCAATATATTTCATGTTGTAGGTATGTTTGTTTTAATAAAATTACAACAAGGGAGGCGAAGCGCAGATCATTTGCTATCAATATATTGAATACGTTTAAACTCGTTCTTAGGCATTCCTAAATGTTTGTGCTTGTACTTGTTCAATAACTAACATTGAATATTATGATAGAGCTGCATACTAATGTACCTGCATACATTACCCATACAGCCCGGCGTATGAAAGTTGTTCATTTTGACTAAACGGAAGGAGTTTGGATGTAATTTTTTTACAAAATAATTGATTTTTGTTCTCTTTAATCTTTAAATAATCTACACCATTTATCTTAAATGTCATATAAATATTATTTAAAAATGTAAACAAATATGTAAGACTAGTATAAATTTACAACCTTATTTTTATTATGTATTTTATGTTAACGTTAGGTT
This sequence comes from Heliconius hermathena, assembly GCA_013403705.1. Taxonomy (NCBI): domain Eukaryota; kingdom Metazoa; phylum Arthropoda; class Insecta; order Lepidoptera; family Nymphalidae; genus Heliconius; species Heliconius hermathena. The sequence goes on along the minus strand of JAAIXJ010000333.1, from coordinate 41,208 downwards.
AACAAACAAATGCGTTTGACGTTCTACCTTCAGAACTTATTCCAACAGTGACGATAAAAATTCACATTAACATTTTTCTCCAAAATTCAACCCGTCACGGAACCAGTCGCTAATATCACAATAAATTGTTATTACTAAAGAATACAAGACAAATCGTACAATTTAACTATCAAGGCCAAGACCCTTTGAATAAGACGGCATTATCTCGGCAAAATCGAGAACTCTTACCGCGACAATGGCCCCCGCTAACGAGGTGATTTTGCATTACCGGACAGGTCATTAACGGCCCCGGACGGCCCCGGTCACTCCACTGTACTGCACTTGAAATATTATAAAAATATCGCATTTATCGGTTACGGTACGTACGTGTGACTTTAGGACGTCTTGGCCCGCGCTTTGGACGACCGGCGTCTCGTTACTTGTCGTTGAGCTTGTCTTGCTATTAAGTGCCTATTGGCAAAGCTGAACTCTCGAGTATGCAATATTATATTTCCTCAAATAATATCATGTTATTGTACTGTTATTAATTTTCCTTAGTTAAATAAATAAAAGTTGCTCATAATACATATAAATTTACATTTACAACATACAATAAATTTATTTCTATGGCCATATAGATAATATAAATAAATTTAACATACGTGATTGTGCTTAACATTTAAACATACATTTTTATAGTTCTTTAATTTTCGAAGATCATACATATCTTTCTATATTATTAAATAGTTATATTTCTGTGTTATACATGTATATTCTAATAAGGTTATCTAAGCAATATGTTGATATGAAAATATTATAATACATATTATTTTATAAATACCAACATATGTTGTTATTTTATGAATTGTTGTATTCCTGTATTCTTAAAGTAAGTATTTATGAAACCCCTGGAGCGTGAGCGTAAGCCTGTTGAGACGCACTAGGACGATCGCACAAACTGAATGATTGGATGTATTCCACCATTTTCACCTAAGCTTTTGCTTGCTCCGATATTTTCATCATATTTATATACCGTTATTTAGTTAAAGGGAATATAAAAATCTATTGTGATTGGAGAACATCGTGGTTTTGTTGATGCAAATTTGGCACCGCAAAATACGCCAGAGCTCGTGGTTTTTATTCTCACACACGCTGGAGTTTGTTGGGCATTCATATAATTTTCCTGGTCTGGTTGAGTCAAAGAACAGTGCAATGCAGGTACTCTTTCTAACTCTAATATATGCACAGATGAGAGTAAAGTCGAGTATGCGAAAGGAAAAAAAACCTAACCAGTTAAGTAAACATTTCCGTTACCAATTTTGCGCCAAATTATCGGGCCATTACATGTTGAGCGGTGGAACTCAACGTCGCCGCTTTGCCTGGTTACCAGAACGAGGAAATGAAAATAATAAATATTTCATCACCTCGAGTGGGAATAGAAACCACAACCGTCTCGTTTACAATAAAACGCTTGTGCCTCTGCATTACGAAATCAAAGTTCCTTTAATTTCTATAGTCCTTAAAATACATAAAATACCTACGATTGCACAAAAGACGCTGCACATGGCCCTTGCATCTGTATGTTTTTACTCTTACTGGATGAGTGATAATTCTGAGTGATTTTCGGTAGTTAAAAGGATAGTCATGGCTGGTCTACTTTCTTCGTCAATATCATTTGGAAAAAAAATTGTTAAACAACGATTACTTATTTATTAATACTGCTGTTTTTGAGCAAAATCATTTAGAATTTCTAAATTACTTTTAAAGTTTTTTTCTTATATTTCGTACAACCAAATAACAAATTGTCAGTTAATTTGGCCTCAGCTTTCGACCGTTTCGACGTCGATGACTTCGACTTTAACATTCGTGTTTTATATACGAGTATACTAGAGATCTTTAAAATTTTATATTATTTGAGGCTAGTCGTGGCACAGCGGCACGAGGTGTGACTGTAAAACCGACTGGTTGTGGGTTGGATCCCCACTCGAAGAGATGAAATATTTACTTAAATTTATATTTCCATTTCTTCGCTCTGGTGTCGAGGTTAAGCGCGGCGTTGACTTCTGCCACTCAACACGCAATGCCTCCAGAATTCGGCAGAAAGTGGGGAAGGAAGTGTCTTAACACTAGGTTCCCTCTGCCTACCCTGCTGTGTCCGGGATACAGCGTGTAGCTATATTTAAAATTTTAAAGTGTTATTCCACACTTCGGAAAGAAAAATACTCTTTCCGAGTACGTATGGCTTAGCGGTCAGAGCGTCTGGTCGGTTTCCAGGAGGCGCGGGTTCGAGTCCCTCTACGTTAAAATTAAAGTACGCTTTGTTGTCGTAATTACAGTATGTCATTTATTTTTGTACTATTCAAATGTTCCTCAAGTTAGAGAAAAAGTTATCCTTTGGGTGTTTTTACATGTCAAGTGTTAAAAAATATTATTATAAATTATTAAAATAATTTAAAGTATCTATTGCACCATTAAACGGGGTGAATAGAAACATTTTAAAATTTTAAATTAAGCTTTAAATATGAAAACAATTTTTATTTTTTTTATTATTATTATATCCGTTTCTTTTTACTTACTACTTTTCGTATTCATTTCTTTTAACTTAATTACTTTTTTTACTTACAATAAAATGTGCAATTTTATAGAATTTGAAAATATAATTACAAAAATTATTTCATCTATATTCATAAATTTAAATCGTTATCACCGGTAAGGGTGCTTCCCGCAGGACTCTAGCCTAGGCTTTGTGGCCGTAAACAGATTATTGTATAATTTTAATTTTACGTTTTCTCGAAAAATATACGTCCAAATCACATGCTATAAAAGTCAAAACTTATCTTTTTCAAATTTTCTAGATAACGGGATAACTTTGGCTCGTAAGTTTCAATATCTATGTCAAATAAAAAACGGCGAAATATCACCTTGCAATTACTAATAACTTTAAAAAAAAATCTCTGGATCTACTGGCCCGATTTACTTTTTTTTGTTTTAAACAAAAAAAAGTAAATCGGACCAGTAGATCCAGAGATATTAACATTTAAACAAACATACAAACCTTTCTGCTTTATTATATACTCAACACTACAACAATTACCGCAAGCAGAGGTCCTCATTATTTGAATTATTTTATTCCGGTTCCGGTTGACTCTGTGAATAGAAGACAAAATGCGAGGTCTATCTTATATTTTAAAGTGTTATAGTCAAAATATCATGTAACAGAGTCAATCTTAAATTGAATCTTTATTCTAACTCTTTATATGTTAAATATTATTTAAGTTTGAGGGGCTAGTCGTGGCACAGGGGCACGACGAATGTAAACGCGACAGGTTATGTGCAGGATATAGCGTGAAACTAAAAAAAATCTTTAAATTTTACACCCAAAATTTACTATTCATCTTAGAAAGCAAACATAATTTCCTCGCATATCCTGAACTGGATTTATTTGGTGGCTTTCAAGACCGCGGGGAATTCAAACAAGGATGCTGAAGAGTGCAGGCTTAAAATAAGTAAAGCCTTCACCTCTGCCCTCGTATACTATGACCTCATGTGGTTTTGAGGCTTTTATGCAATCCAGTCGATCAGCCACTTCCCCTCTTTATACTCGACTACCACGGAATCTACGCTTATATTTATTGGCCTTTGTGGTGCTGTCTCACCTAGTTTTTTAAGTTAACAGTGCAGATCAGAAGCCCTCGCGAAAGCAGTTCTTTCATTCCAGTTCAACAATATTATCGATTAATCGAAATATGCCGCCGACCATTTTCGTGGGTAACGCTTCATAGATTTTGCATCTTACTGTGATTGTCTAACCGTTCAATTAACTAGCCAAATGTGGGGAAATCGCGTATTTTTTTTGCAATTTACACGCATGCAGAAGCTCACTTCCAACTTTTCACTCCTATCCTATAGGAGTGAAAAGTCGGACGTAGGTCCCTATGGGCATGTTATAGCAATTAGATAGTGGTGTCTAGAGACGCATATTACATGTGCGTGGATAATGTGTGTTGCTTTATGTGTGCGTGTTTGAGTTTACTATTGGTATTGGTTAAGTATGCGAATCCCTACATGCGATACCGATAACTCTTTCGGCACAGTCGAGGAGAACCTTCCGAGCTTTAGAACTCTCCATAATGCTGGGAAGTTTGACCTTAGTATCAATAGGTCTATCTCAATTTGCGCTCGCATCTTGAACTAGTAAGGATCAAATCTTGGACATTCCAATATACCCATTCAGATGTTTCTTGATTGAGTTCGCAGATCGAGGAATTTTTCCAATTGATTCGATACAATTATTCTACAACGCCACCATGACCTGTTAACGTCTGGACGTGTGACGATGCAAAAACCGTCGTCCTCGTTATTGTTAATGCTAGCTCTAGTCTATATCTGGGAGAAATCTCGTTGTAACTGCTCCCGCCCAGAAGGTTTCATATCTGTCGTGCCATATGCGAACGATTTTTCTCTAATTATTCCTTTGACATATGAAAGTGAAATTAAGTCATAGTAATGAGCTGATTAATTACAAGTTTTTATTTGTCATGCTCAATTTGACTAACTCCGTTGTATCGGATGTATTAAAATTCTCAGTATGTATAGTTTTACTAATATATATGCTAGCTACTTTGTTATTTTCATAAAATTAAACAAAAAAAAACTAAAATCTAAGCAAAAGTAAGTAAATAAGTTCAACATGATGGTCTCTTTAGGCAGGTTTACACCAACTATTACACATAATTGAAAATATTATTCAAACTATATGACATATGGAAATGGAGCTTGAATAGTGATATTCAGTATTTTGTATAAATACTTCTTGTGGTGAAAGCAGTTACAATTCAATATTGGTGCTAAATACAAATCCAGTCTAAGCTAACCCAATCTAAATTGTGGGCTCCCTCCAGTTATTAAAATTTTTATACTTACAAATGTCTACGTCAGATATTGGACAAATGACGCAAATGCCCCGGCATTCTGTCCGTCTCGAAATTGCGGATACAATGTAGATACAATAGACCAAAATCGACAGTCCGCCTAATTTTGACTAGTTTTTTTCAAAAACTAATAATTCAAAACTCGGTTTATTTTTACATAATTAAACAGAGTAAGTCCGTCGTGGTTAGTAGTTCTTGTGTCGGTTCTGCTCGGAATAAATTTTATTTTCCTCGGTAACAAGATAAAGTGAGACGTTGATTTCCGCAACTCAAAACTTAATGTCTGAAAATTGGACGGAAAGTGGGAAGCGAAGTATCTTAACACTATGCTCTATTTGCCTATGTATAGTAGAATTTAACGCCGCGCTTAACTTACTCGTCAAAAGTAGCTATCAAATAATATTATTCTAATTCTTACTTGTATAGCTTCAAAAGGCATCAAATCTAAATCATATAAATAACAATGCTAAAACGTAAATCCAACATATTAACAATGTAATTCGCACTACCCATGTCAAAAATAAAAACATATAATATGAAACAACCAAAGTCAATTAACACGTAAAAGTTGTAAAGAATGATTCACCACAAACATATCAGAGATCGGAAACGTATAATAAACAATCATCTATTTATTACTGCGAGCTGCGATAGCGCGCAACGTGTAATTAGAGGTAACGGAGGGTCATTTCTGATAATTCAAAATGTATGCTAATTATTGAGTACTGTAGCCTCAAGACATACCTTATCGGAGGCCTTTAATATATTGTACGTGATACCGAGACTTTTGAGAATCAGACGCTTTAATAAAGTACTGCTGCTTCTCATGTGTGTAAATATTTTTTGAATTAAATATTTGAGAATATTCAATATTATTTATTTTTTTCTAATATAAATTGTTTTGTATCGAGTTTATTTAAATTTATAAATAAAATGGCCAAAATCTCACCTAAACATAGCCGAAAATTATATAATATTAAATACATATTATGTACTTTTAAAATTTAGTTATGCTGAATTAAATAAAAAAAATTACCTACGGTCTCTTAACCTAGATCAGGGGCTCCCAACCTTTTCTTGTTAAGGGACCACTTTTATATCATTCTTGCTACCAGAGATCACTATGTAAGTGTTATAAACTGTAATTAATAAAAGAAAATTTTAAATAAATACTCAATACGAATATAAGAATTAATAAATTTTTTAGAGATACTTCTGTGATTCCCCGCAAGGCCATCGTGACACAGCGGCACAAACATGTGACTGTAAACGCGACGGTTGTGGGTCCGATTCCCACTCGGGGAAATGAATTATTGTTTATTAATAATTTCATTTCGCTCTGGTAACGAGGTAAAACGCGGCGTCGAGTTCTTCGCAATTTAACCCCCAGAAGGCATAAGTTTGCGCGTTAACCACTAAAAATTCCCATTTGACGTGTCGCCAGTCTTCTAAAACACTACTCTTATTTGTACGTCCAGTATCAGCATATTGGGACTTAATGTTTTGAATGACTGCCAGTATCGCGATCATCTGGAAAGCAAGGCTATATTGGCCTTGAAGAAACTGGGAGTCATCATCATCACCGCCGCACACGATCCCGTGTAACACCAGGTGTATTGCCATACTAGGCGCGGCTATAAGGGGAATTTTTTTGAAGGATGGCGCCACAAAAAATGGGGTTTTCTTAGTGGTTAACGCGCAAACTTGTGTCTTTTTAGAGTTGAATTGAACCAGGTTCTTTTTACTCCATTTGTAAACAGTACCGTAGTAGCGCGGAGAAAGACTTGTGGAGTAAACAGCATCAACTGTGCTATCTATGCTAGCCATGTGTCATGTGCATAGCAATAAATGCTAGATTATTCTAACATACTATTGATATACAGAAGAAACAGCATAGGAGACAGCACACAGATTTGGGAGACGCCAAAGTTCACGGGCATGTGTTCTGGTCAAAAACCGTCGACCTTGATGCTACACCTGGTGCTCAGTGAGAAAGCTGGCACTTACTTGGCACTTGCATAAGTTCTCGGGAAGCCCGTTGGATGGAAGTTGAGCAAGACGCGCCCCATGCCGTACTTGATCAAAGGCCTTCGCCATATCTTAACTAACTCCCAGGACCTCTCCCTTGTTTTAGTGGGTTAGGTAAACCAGAAGATCACCGGTTAAGTGACAATGGCGAAAGCCGTATTAACGGTCATTAATCAATCGATGATTCTCCAGATAAACCAAGAGCTGACTATTTATGATGCTCTCCATGACTTTGCCATCAGGTGACCCGTATATTCGCTTGCTTTGTCTTTTCGATAAATAAAATATACGATACGACTTTTGGATTTTCTTACGTAATTAAAAAATAAATCAGCTTCACGCTGTATCCCGCACATAGCAGGGTAGGCAGAGGGAACCTAGTATTAAGACACTCCGTTCCCCGCTTTCTGCCGAATCACTTTTATCAGTTTTTTATCAGCAAAATTGTCATGTGATATTTCATTTATATGGACTGTAACGGCTTTTAGTTTTTATTAACGTATTTAATGTATCCATAATTACATTTGTGACTAAACCTACTTACTATATAGTTGTAGCCATAGAGGTTAATATAAATGTACTTCCATTCGTATAGTGTCCCAATCTTATTGTTTTCTTAGTAGTAACAAGCAAGTAGTAGTGACGCATTCTCTAGATATCTTAGAGCCGGCAGCGAGGCGCAATTAGCGGTTCAGCCGCACTTTGATACGAACATTCCCGAGCGCAAACCGTTCGCTCACAACACTTTTGTATGTGTTTTTCACGGCTTCAACGAGCGCGATACTGAAAACTGAAAAGCCCCGGGCTCCTAATTAGACTGAAGTCGGACGTGCCAATTAATTCAAGTTTCACTCGGAAACTTTGCTGCATCAATTAATTTCATAGTTAATTAACAAGCCCGGACAAAACCGCGTCTACGAAAGAAAGGCTAACGATGCCCGCCCGCGGCCGCCCACAATGCACCAATTACATCAGCTTTGTTGCATACAACTCCATTCCTATCACAGGTTCATTCAATCCGACGCGCCCTCTAACCATCCCGCTGTTTCGAGCTCTGCTCCAATTCAATCTACATATTATTCCTTTTATTTTTAAATGAATAATCATATCGCTAGGGGAAAAATGATTTACTTTCACGTTGTTATTTTCAAGATATAAGCATTTTAATTTAAGGAATTCTATTTAAAACCAACAGTTAATTTTATTTTTATGAAAATATTTTTACTGAAATTAGAATCACATAGGAATTGAAACAAACTATTGAAAATTTGTACAAACACATTGCATTTTTATTGCAAACCTTCATTTTCCCCTTAAATAACAATACATTTTGTTGCAATTGCTGTAACGCACCATGAAAGAAACAAACATACTCCGCTCTGTTCGTGGGCATTGTCTTGCAAGTAATAATGGGGCACGAGCGTACCAAAGAGAATTTTACAACATCACGCCGAGACGGCGTTCGGCAATAACTCCGTGCAAATAAAATTTTAACCTCTGCTTAATATCCGGCGGAACGCTTCGACGAAGTGAACCAGGCAAATTGACAGACGGTAAAATATTTTATTCGCGCAATAATTTCATTTAGCAAGAAAAACAAGAGGACGCGAGCGCGGCGCTCCGCAAACATCTTCCACGTGAATTAACCTATTATGAGCGGGGTTTGGGAAATAAATTTCACTCGAAACTCGTAAAACCTCTTTATATTTCCAATATCATAAAATATATCTCACTTTAAGCGTTTTCTTCATGTACAAAACTTTCTAAGCCAATTTTTGTGTCTTATTTAAAAAAAAAGATAATTTAAGATTTTATTTTTAGTCAATTATGTAAAAAAAATAAGACATATTCAAAAATTCACAATTGATTTTTTAAGCTCATTTCACCTGCGCCCCAACTGGCCTTTTTAAAGTTTTTTTTATTTTACATTTTACAAAATAAGAAGCTCTGACTGATGAAATCTGCGGTACCAACACGTTTTTTTGTAAAAATCTTACAGATTTACAAGCGACTACAGTCATAGACAAGTAGGTATACTAAACTATAAATGTAACCTCACAGTGCCGGTGGCAAGGCCCCATTGCTTTGTTTCCCCAGTGTCATTAGTGGGAGCCCTCGATATTTCGCGGGCATTGATTATTTTAATGGTCGCCAGCGGCGCCGCACGCCACTTGATCCGCTTACACCGATAACTCGTCTTATCCTTCTGCACTGTCATTGCTATCAGCTTTCAAATACTACCTGACTTTTCAGTTTTGCTTAAAAACTTTCATGAATTTCTATTTTTCAATGTTAATTAAAAGACAGTTGTTTAAATAACATATTATTAATATTATAAACTCTTATCATTTAGTCAAATTTTTATTTTTAAAATAATATTTTTTCATCTACTATATAAAAATTTGAAATATAAATATTTTTTATTTAAACAAACAATGATTTAGATATTATTTTTATCACACTAAGCTTAGTAAACCGAACCCAAAGCGTAGCGGGCACAATCATTAAGAAATCATTAACGCTAACGACAGCTCTTGACGTCACTCCCTCCCCCACCCGATCCACTATTTCACACACGTCACCTGACATCGGCAAACGGTTTTAATGGTCTTGCATTCTAGGCGAACCATCCTCGGGTGCAAAACATCAAGAATAACATAGCCATCAAATTCAACAAAATCATTTATTATTATTTTCTGGCAATTGGTCTTATTTTCTATAATATATAGATACATGAAATAATATTTTAATGAACACATACCTTATTAAATGAAATAAGTTATAAAATATAAAAAAAAAACATTTACATAATAAGATATTTCTTTATACCACTTATAGCTACAACAAAAAATGATATTCAAACGAAGCGCAGGCTATAAGTTACACATCATTAAATGGGCTTGCAAATCAAAATGCATCCTGTAAACGTTTATATGACACCGATTTATCAGAGATAGTTAGAACCTGTACGGGGTGAAAAGAGTAGTGACAAAGTCGCACGGCTGGTGTCGCGGCAAGCAAATGAGGCGCGACGCTCACTGCTAACTAAACCAATCGGCCGCACTGCCGCCGCAGACGGGCGGGCGGCCGGCGCGGAGGAACTATATGGTTGCATTTTAAACAATTTATGAAACAATATTTCAACTGAAAAATCTTTTAAATGATGAATCTCGTTTATAGTTATGAATGTGAGTTTTAATTGTAACAATGGCGTTATTGTTAAAACGATAATAAATATAAGAAATAAAACTTGGTTTTAAAATAAATTAATAGAAATATTCATTCTTATTGAAATATGTTAAAATAATATTCGAAAGCAAAGTGTGGCGTTTAATTCCACCACTCAAGACCCACTGTATAGAAAATTGTAGAATGGAGTGTGGTTTCCTTGGACTGCTCCGCTATATTCTGGATAAAGCACGAAGTTAAAAAATAAATATTATTCTTTTCATCAGGACCCAATTAAAATAATACCCAACACGCAATCCACCTCCCCTACAATTCGACGGAAACTGGGAAGTGGAGTGTCTTAGCACTAGACTCTCTCTGATGCCCTGCTACATGCGGGATACAGCGTAAAACTTAAATCAAGTAAATAATAATACATGCAAAAATTAACAAAAAAACAAGGTAGCACGCAGCCCACGTTTCCAACGCTGCTCTGCGCTGCCCAACCGCTAAGCGCTAACGAGGCGTCCGCACGACACATCCCATCCCGTCTGTAACCGATCCGTTATTCATTCATAAAGAGTCATTAGTCCGCGGCACCATCCACCATCCACCACCGCCACCGCCACCGCCCGTTTGAAACGATCATTTACCATCATTTGCGGGAACTTTTATCCCTCATCTGGTTTTAATGCGCTCACTGAATCCTTTCGCGTTCGCTTGTTACGGACCGAAGTGTTCACTGATTTCAGGTGTACAATCGCTTTGTAAACTCCGCTGTAAGATATTTTGTTTTTGATGTTGCGAAATCTGTTTTAAATTATAATTTTTTCGTACTTATCTATTAATAACGAAGCCGCTTTTTTCAAGTTGGTAAATTCGTTTTTCCTTCTTTGCTAGATTTCTATATGTACCGTTTGAAAAACAATTATGAAGCAAAATGTTAATTTTTTTGAGTAATTATGTTATATACATAGCTCAGTTTACATAATTTTAAGTCATATTTCACCAACACCCCCATTACTGTCGCTCGCACGTTACACAGTACGCGTGCAGTGGCTCGAGTGGCGGCTCATGATTCAAATCTATGATTTGATTTGAAACAGTTATACTAGCAGGAGAGTTTGTCAGAACATTATAATTTATAATGGTATTATGTTTGTCGCGAGCTTAAGTTTACTATTATATAAAAATATTAAAAAATATAATAATATTTAATCATTGTCATTAATCTTTAATGATTTTGTGTCGCATTTTTAAGTGTTCACACTTTTAAAATAGAAGACACATAATATTTTTTATATATTCTAATTTTACTAAAATCTAAAAACTAAAAGCCTATTCGAAGATTCTGTGATAATAATAATTTTATGAATCTTTTTTATTTTGAGCAAGTAACACGTATACCGACCATAAAAAATATTGGTCTATAACATATTTTTAGTAATAAATTAATTATTATTGTCTTGCGTGTCTTTTTTTTCTATATATCAAACCTTTTTATACATTATTTTTATATATTATTTTTATATAGTAGTTTCAGTGGTTATAAACATTGTCGTAAATGCTACAACACAAAAAGTACATCGTTGTCTTTCAAAAAGGTTTTTTATCTTTACAGTGAGTAAAGCGAGCAGTGGCCAAAGTCTTTTTTAATAAAATAAAAATATATATATTCGTTTTTTTTTGCTTTTTTCAACGCTATATTTCCAGAGAGAGAAGTAATTTTTACAGGTGCATAATAAGATTATTGAAGTAGATTCAAATAGTATGAATAGTAATATTTAGTATCCTATGATTTTTCTTAAAATTAGACAAATATAAAAACAACATCCAATAAACATTGAATACTAATCACTATAATGAGATTTTAAGTATACATATGAATTAAAAAAAGTATAATTAAAAAAAAGTAATAGGTATAAGTATACAATATATCAGATAAGATATTTTAGCTATGGCATTATTATTTTTTTAAATAACGTCAGAATTTTGTTTAAAGGATATGGCTGTCATTTACTAATTGACATTCTATTATGTAAAATTACAGATTTATTTATATTTAAATAAATAATTAAAATACAAAATTATTAATATTATATTTTTCCATGTAGTAATATAAAACATATATCAAAATATTATTCGAATATGTTTATATTTCAGGAACCATATTTTTTGTGACTATAACGCGAAGGTTGTGGTTTCGCTCCCCACTCGGAATAAATTATTATTTATTAATATTTTCATTTCTTCGCTCTGGCACCAAAGCAAAAGACTGAACTGACTGATTGAAAGACTAAAAACACACCAGAACATAAAATACATTCCCTTGAACGAAATTCAAACCCATAATTATATTAAGCCAAAATATTTAACCCCATGCCTATGTTAAGCCAAAATATTTAAAATTTTGACGGTTATTTAGATTTACATAGTTATATTCGAGTACGTGGTACGTTCTACGGCACTAGGACGCACGTATAGGTATCACAGTGACTTCTAATCGGCAGTAACGAGCGGACTCGTTATCGGCGCGGCCTCATTATACGATATCATCACGCCTAACGCCTATTATTTTCTCGGTCGTTAGTTTTTCTAAGCACATTGCTTAGAATGCATTGTTTGGAAAGGATGAAAGGATTTGCATCAATAAGGGTGTGTTTAGACTATGAAAAATTCTATTTTAAGATCATAATGAGTGCTATTTGAGATGTAATTGATAAATGTTTAACTTAGATAGTTTATGCTGGAGTTGTGAAAAATATATCTAAGTTGTGAACAATGTGTTTAAAATTAATTAATTTATTAAACAAACATTTAATTTAAAGTTAAGCGCGGTATTAAGTTCCGTTACTCAACATGCAATGCCTCAAGAATTTAGCCAAAAGTGTGGAACGATGGTGTGTGAAAGGAGAACGGAGTGTCTTAGCACTAGGTTCCCAATACAGTAGTTTACCAAATATTATTTGCCAGAATAATCATATTTATTTATAATAACATGGCGTAGTGGTGATAGTGTCTGGCGGCGATTACCGTGATGGTTTCTGTCATCTAATATCGATAAGATTATTTTATTTTTTTCTCTCTGAAATTTATTGTTAGTTTGTAAAATAAAGTACGATGTTATTAATTAACCGCCAATTAACCCACAATGTATCTAAAATGTCTGGAAAGTGGAGAATTGAATATATTCTTAAGGTTAAGTTACTTTAAGGGTTAACTTGCTATTTTCACGGATAAGGTGTAAAAATAAATAAATTACATACATCGAATACTATAAGTAAATATTCATATTCATTATGGTCATTTTATACTTACAAAAATATAAATTATGTAACTTGCTTTCTTTCGTTCGTTTCTCTCTCTATCTTTTACTCTGTGTCTGGTATTAATTTATTCATAATTTTTGTGAAATGTGATTTCTGTAATCTTCATAATTTAAGACTCTTTATAGTTTATATAGTTATATTATATGATACACATATAAAGTAAAAAAATATATAAAAAATTGTAGGTACTATTCTGAAGAAATTAAAATTTCTGAAATCAACTACATACCAACTACATCAATTCATAGGTATTTTTTGTAAAAAAAAATACCATAACTGTAACTTTTTGAAAAAAAAATATCATAACTAAATGCACAAATATCATAACTAAATACCTAATGCTGTTATATAATTATTTGTTTAGAAGCAGTTACAGGAAAAGAATTATTTATTTATTATCAAGATTTAAAAGAACATAAATGAAGTAATATAATTATAAACATATTTTATGTTTAGTTTTAACTACCTCTTAACTTATTTTCTTGAATATTTTTAAGTTTTTTTAGGAGTCTAGTGTTATATTCGTTTCTCACTTTCTGTCTAATTTTCAAATGATAAAATATAGAGAAATGGTACTTAAAAGCGATTCACTTCTTTTACGTCGTTTTAAAGGGTTTTCTTTTTATTTAATATATATTTTTATGTGTTAGTTACCTTTTCATTTGTCATTTACTTTTTTATTAGTTTGCATAATAACGCTTAATATAGAATTAGTATATAAGCAGAGTCGGAGCTCAAAAGTAAATATAATCTGCCGTCGTAATCGTCGTAATCTGTAGTCGTGGCGCAGGGGCACGAAGTGTGACTGTAAAACCGACTGGTTGTAGGTTCGATCCGCACTTGAGGAGATGAAATATTTACTTAAATTTATATTTCTATTTCTTCGCTCTGGTGTCGAGGACAAGCGCGGCTTTGAAATCTGCCACTCAACACGCAATGCCTCCAGAATTCGGCAGAAAGTGGGGAACGGAGTGTCTTAACACTAAGTTCCCTCTGCCTACCCTGCTGTGTGCAGGGTACAGCGTGAAGCTAATTTTATTTTTTTTAAGTTTTTTTTTAATGCATAGGCATAGGTATGGACATGATCATTGGTATAACAAGTGAAGAAAAGGATTCTGAAGAAGTTGTTGTAAATCTTATTTAAAACATCAATTAAAAAATTAATCCACCTTTAAATTACAGATGCTAAGCTGTAAGTTAAAAGTAAATTTAATTTACTGGAAAAATTATATTAAGGTTCATATTTTAACAAAAGTTGATGTGACGTATCTATCTAAAGAATGTTATTTTTTAAAAAGTTATATATCCCCAAAAAATATCATAGACTATAATAATTTGAAACTGTACAGCGTACAATTGAAAAAAATATGAAAAAAAAAATCTCCTAGTGGAGGTACCAATCAAATCAATAAATATTTCAGAATCGTTTCGTGACTGCTTTGACATATCGAAATTTATTCGTTAGTATTGTTTTGAATAAAAATATCGATATAAATAACTATAGGTACATTGTTATATGCGTTGTGAACTTGATAGTAATTTGATCCACCTATATATCGGATTTCAAGTATTTTTTATGCTGAAAGAGATATTTTTTTATTTTTTTTCGATTTATTTGAAAAACAATCTTGTAAATATTCAAATTACGTTTTAATTCCCAAAGTAGATCGTGATGATAATATTGTACCTATTATATATAAATTTCATTTTATTGAAATAGATTGTTGTTGGTATACTCTAAATAAATTAATTGTTGTGAACTCTACATTTTTTAAATATTTTGTAGGCATTTCTCCTTCCATTTCTCATTTCAGGATTATATAAAAAAAACATGTAAATACGTATGTGTAAGTGACACCAAAAAACAACAAATTAAAATAATAATAAGATTACAATCTATAATACTTATTATTTAACTAATAAAAAAATGACAAATCGAATACCCACAACGAAATCAAATATAAACAAAAGTAAAGGAAAAAAATTATCGAAAAGATTACAGATCGCAAAAGACTCGTGGAAAGTGGAAAGCGATCCACAAATTGCCATAAAAAGATCGTATCCAATAAAACTGAATCGGCATTGTCAGCGATGATTCGAGCGGGGGGCAGGGCGGCGCGCGGGGGGGCGAGGTAACACGGTTTGGGCGGGCGTTTTTTTCCTAGAAAAAACCACTCCATTCCGAATAGATGACGATTGATTTGTTGAAATCGCTTGAAGTATTGAAAGCTGTGGTTTAAATTGATACTGCTTTGTACTTATGTTGGGAAAGTTTCATTTAAAAGACTAACTCGGTTCTAGTGACATTTACAATTTATTTTGGCAATTTAATGTAAATTTTTAGTTATTTTTATTTTACTACATGTTTAACATAATGGTTTCTTTTATTGTGCATTATAGTGAGTTGGTTAAGGAAGGATTTATTCTAATATGTTAATTAATTTAAAGAAGGTGAATGTTGCATTATTATGAAAATATTGATGTTATGAAAATGTTGCCATTGTTTATTCAAACGTATTAAGTTTATTCATTTAATAATTATTTAAAATATATTGTAATTAGATGTTGTTTGAAGTAAAAAATAAACAATTTTTATGTATTCATACGAACCAAAGATAAAAGTAAAATGACTCAATCACCTTGTAAAAGAAGATCACAATTTTACATCTTATTATCATAATAAGAATAACGTAATTTTCGTGTTTATAAAACATTACTTATTTCTGTCCTAAGTTTTTAAAAGTTTACAAACACAATATCAACACTTAGCACACTTACTTGACGTGTATGTGAGGTCGGACTTTCAGCAACCGTAGCTCCCCACCAGAACGCCCACTATAATCCAATAATGTAAAATCTTATCAACTTTACGATATAAGTCGAACTATAGTGAAAAGTTGTTCAGAAGTCCGGAAGATGAGCAACGGACGTCGCGTCAGTAGACCGACTGAGCGGCACGAGGTCGCTTCCCGCCGAGTGCGCTGCGCCGGTGGGCGGGCCCCGCGACCACGCACCGCCTCGCCCCGCCCACTGCGGGACACGCCCACCTGAATTAATAAAGGCGGCAAACACCGCCGGACACGCGGACAATGCCGCATTGTCCTGTGTCCAAAATAGTTTCAATTAGAATCGAGGAGAAGACACAAAAGCCTCCGCCGGCGACCCATTCACGGCGAAATTGACCGGTGCATGCACGATTAGTAAAACCCACACGAAATTGAGTTTGGTCATTAGTGGTTGGAGCAGCTTATCTAATGGCAGCTACGTATGCCTGATGATGCAGGATACCCTGACATGTGTTGACTATCTGGTAATGTCTAACTTAATTGTAGGAAAGGCGTTTGTGCAACAGTTACTGGCAAGAACTTGATATTTAGGTAATAAGTTTAATAACATAATAACTTGATAACTTTAAAACAATATACCAAATTAAAAATGCTTCATAAAAAAGAGTCCCATGAATTTGTGACTATAATTATCTTTTATGAGTACATATAATTTTTTATTGTTGTTTTTTTTTATTTGTAAAATTTGTTAACTTACAATATTTTATATGGAAATCTTATGAGATATGTACCTACGTTATTAAGAAAATCACATTTAACTTAGTTGTTGGAAAAGGGTTGCTGTAACAATTTATGAAATTATAATAACCCCCAACAAAAAAAGATTATTTTAAAATGTAATTTTCTATTATAATGTAAAATTATTAATAAAATGACATTCACAGAACTCGAGCATGTCCTTAACATTATAAAAATTCTTTAGGTATAAGAACGAGTGCCATGACTTTGTTACTAATACATCTTCAATCATCTTAATTTTTAACAGTTACTTTGATATTTTTAAACTGTGTTATACTCAGGAGCTCTTATAAAAAAGTTACTAAGAAAATCACACTTTTTGAAACTATAAAAATCTTCATTGAAAAATATATTATTTTTTACCTTACTCTTCAATAATAATAAAATTACAGTTTCATCAGCTTGTAACTATAGATTTATGCATACTTTATACTATTCTTTAATTTTGTTTAATATTGTTTTTTGATTAATAGGAAATTTTATAATAAAAGTATACCCTATGAGATAAGTAAAGAAATATTTTTAGTCATTAATTTGAAATGAATTTTTACACATTCGTGTTAATACAAAATACTTTAACACTACAAATTTTGTAGGGTCACTATGACTAAAAATATTCCATATATGGATCTTTCCATATTTGTTTTAGTTATCCGCTGTATCCTAGTGTCCTAAGAACACTCCGTTAAACAAAACATACTAGTCATTAAACATCAAATTACTTAGGTTTTAAAGACATGATCATTGGAATTCAATTTTGTGTTTTATCTGTAAACGACCATATTATAATCTAATTGAAACAAGTAACTATTTAACACATTTTGTGATGTCTCCGGTCTCCACATTTAAGAATAAATGTGCAGGGGTTGACACAATGGCTTTGCGTAGAGACGTATCCTCGCTGTGCGTTCTCTACCGCATTTATCAGTGTTCTGGAGAACTGTTTCACTTGTTACCTGCCGCCGAATTTTCTAACCGCACAGTACGTC
Source organism: Heliconius hermathena (assembly GCA_013403705.1). NCBI lineage: Eukaryota > Metazoa > Arthropoda > Insecta > Lepidoptera > Nymphalidae > Heliconius > Heliconius hermathena. The sequence continues at coordinate 23,200 of JAAIXJ010000333.1, read as the reverse complement.
ACAAACTCAAGTACCAACCACACCATCTAGATACGAGGTACTCCGCTACTGTGCGGTTTCGTAGGAACTTCATCCACGCGCCACACAACTGAGGAATGGGCTACTTGCGGCAGTGTTTCCAGGTCGCTACGACTTGAGTACATGCAAAAAGCGCGTCTATCTCCTCCTCTGTTGGTGTTGCACGGGGTCGTGGGCGGCGGTAATAATTTACTATCAGGTATGCTCGTATGCTCGTTTGCCTTGTCTTTTTCCTTAAAAAACAGTCAAATAAGAATCTTTAATAACCGTTTACTTATCGTGCATAAAATGCATAAAAAGTAAATTGTTTATGCATTAAAATATGATATTAAGAGTATTATAAAGGCACAAGAACACAACGGTACAAGACGGCACAAGAAAACAAATAACACAAGAAATAGAATAGATGTAGGTACTTCTAATAGGTATGTAATATTTTGAATAGTTAAACTTGTATGACCAACCATCTCTTTTCTTTACTTGAACATAAAGAAGATGAAAATCTGTTAGACTCAATTGTTTTATTGTTAATAACAATAAAACAATTGAATCTAACAGATTTTCATCTTAAGAAGATAATAATCTTGCATAGTAGTAAAATTTTTAAAAAGAAATAACTAACTCTATAGTTTTTACTGTACGATGTTAAGAACTGCTGTATTTGTTAAACTTAAATATTTTAAGCCTTATATTTAACTAACACGTGTGTTATTAGGTAGGTATATGTAAACACCATTATCAGTTATTAATAAAAAAGCAAAATATTTATTACTTATATCTAATAATTAAAATGATAAAGTTATTCCTCATTTCAATTGTAATTCGTTTTTCTCTTGGATTAGTTGTGGTCGTGTCTGTTTATATATAATATGACATTTTCATATCATATTATATATAAATAGACACGACCACAACTAATTCAAGAGAAGTATATTTGGGAAGTATGTTCAGTTGAGATGGAAGATACGAGATGGGTGTGGAAAGGCGTATTGTTGCCGGTAACGGAGCCTTAGCTGCATTAATGAGACGCGTTTGGCCGTACACAATGCAGTGCTGGTACCGACGCTGTTATACGGCAGCGAAACGTGGGTATTACAGAAGAAGAATGAAAGAAAGATGAATGCAGTGGAGATGCGATCTCTTCGTAGGATATGCGGAGTCAGTTTAGCTGATCGAATCCGCAATGAAGAGATACACAGAATGGCAGGTACTAGCGAGGATGTCACGCTGAGAATGAAGAAGAACGTGCTCACTTGTTTTGGGCACGTCGAACGAATGAGTGATGAAAGAATGGCAAAAAAGATTTATGATGAAAAGTGAGTGGTAAGAGAGATCGGGGGAGACCTCGGTTGACCTTCGAAAACACAACTTTTTACGTGACCTTCCTCCGGTATCAAAGATACTGGAGGAAGGTCACGTAAAAAGCATAAGGACCCCCCGAAGGGCATGTATGAAGAGGTTGATGACAGTGGACGAGGCGAAAGAGATATGTAGAGACCGTAGCGTTTGGCGCTCCGTTCTCTCTGACTACCCCGCTAGGGATAAAGCCTGAAGCTAAGTTAAGTTAAGTTAAGGTAACATGATTTTCGTTTTTACAATAGTAAATATAAAAAGAATCTGTTTGATACAGTTGCCGCAGTTTTGTTAACGCAACGTCGTTTACTGGGGCTTGCTTGATTACTGTTTTAACAAGAGTGGTACTATTTCCGTGACAGCTTTATGTCTTAGCTTTAGCTGTATAACAAAAAAAATGTGTATGTAGAAAAAAATCATGAAAATAATATTTTTTCTTCTTTTTTCTTTTGCTTAACTTTACCTTAACTTAATAAAATTAACCCTTATGCGTACTTATTTTAAAAAATACTAATCCGTTACTATATAATTTTTGTTTTAATCTGATACAAATAAAAGCCAAAAGAACGAATTTTCCCTTCCATGAACCTGTCTAATAACATAACAATAATAAAATAAAATCGACAAATATTATTTTTAACGCATATTATCTAATTTGAATACTATAAACATTTACAAATAATTTCTTTTGACTTAACAAAAACAGTAGGTAATAAAATTATAATATTAACCTATACACTTGATGTAGCACTCACTGTCCACTCGAATATGAAGAGCTTCTTACAATCCGGTGACTTTATTTAATTCCTTTCACAGATCACAGCTCACTTGTCCAGATTCAAACTGCCAAATCCATTTGCTTTGCTGCCCAGGAAGGATTCCGTCTGAGCAAATAGACTCATTCAGATATATTCTGTTAAGAACAAACAATAGTCAGAAGAAGTGCTATGGACTTCGGACGTTGGCTTGGTATTAAGTTTGAACATTGACGTCACTAGCGACTAGTTAAACTTATTTTTATATTATAGCCAAATTATACAAAATGTTTATATAGATTGTAGCCTATGTGTTATTATTATGTATATTACTGTCAAGTTTCATCTAAATCTTTCAGTAGCTTTTGGGTTACAGTGGAACATACATCGATTCTCACAAACTTTTATATTTATAATATTTGTAGGATATATGATTGCATAGATGTCACGATAATTTCAAATCGTGGCCAAATGGTCGTGTAACAAGGTTTGTTCATAGCATTTAGTACTATTTAGAAACAGCCATAATTTTTATAGAAATTTAATTTACCTAACTAAATATATAAAAGTAGGTAGGTTTAAATGAGATGATTGTATAAGTTTGAATAAAGTATGACATGAGGCCGGTCGTGGCGCAGCGGCACGAGGTGTGACTGCAAAACCGACTGGTTGTGGGTTCGATCCCCACTCGAGGAGATGAAATATTTACTTAAATTTATATTTCCATTTCTTCGCTCTGGTGTCGAGGTTAAGCGCGGCGTTGAGTTCTGCCACTCAACACGCAATGCCTCCAGAATTCGGCAGAAAGTGGGGAACGGAGTGTCTTAACACTAGGTTCCCTCTGCCTACCCTGCTGTGTGCGGGATACAGCGTGAAGCTAATTTTTATTTTTTAAGTATGACATAAATCGATTACAATGAGAGCCATTCTTAGTGCTTGGTAAGCACCATAGCCTACAATCATTAAAACAATATTAAAAAAAATTTAATCTTCATTAGCTTTAATCCTATAATTCATACAAATTAGGTACTATAAAAATGTACTTATTAAAAATTCATAAGAAAATTAGAATTTTATTTTCTAGAAATTCATACAGAAATCTAAAACATCTAATATTCTCCACTCCACTGGAGAATATAACATCGATGACTTATCGGGGCGCAAACACCGACTGAAGACAATTGTCGCTCGGTCACGTGATTCAATATTTATTTTATCAATATTCAACCGCTTTCCGACTGTTTGCTCACATCTTAAAGGATAACGGTGAACGGAAAATACTGGCGAGGTGTCTGACTGTCTACAAATCGGTTACGTTTCGTTACGTACATACTTCCTATGTACCTACATGTGTGATTATATAAACGTATATTATTAGTTTGTTAAAGGAATATGGTTAAAATATATAGTTTTTAGCGTCAGGACTTATATAGAGGCCGTTGTGGCACAGGGGCGTGAATGTGGGAATGTAAGCCCGACGGTTATGAGTTCGATTACTACTCGGTTACTCGAGGGAATGTAATACTTAATATTTTCATTTTCTCGCTCTGTGCAGCATTGAGTTCCGCCACTCGATATGCAATGCCTCAAGAATTCAGTGGAAAGTGGGAAACGGAGTGTCCGTTTCCCATTACAGTGTATGTTTGATACAGTGTGAAGCTAAAAAACTTTATGTCGTGGAACTTGTTAATTTAGTGCTTATTCATATTGTCTTAACGCACCTTATAAATGATTACTTTGTTTCTTACATCTCCCAACCGTTCGTTTCAATTACAAGACTGGCAACGATTTTTATTTATAAAAATATTTCAAAAATATTATTCATTAATATTTGTAGATGGCCTCAGCCATTTTATAATATTTTTTTTTCAATCTGTCCCGCTTATAGCAGGGTAGGCAAAGGTGTTGCTTAGTGATGACACTTCATTCGATCTCCGTTCAAATTTTCGAAAGACATTGCGTGTTGAGTGTTGTTGTTTTTGTTACCAGAGCGAGAAAAATTAAAATATTAAATATTCAATTCCACGAAAATTAATATTTTCAATGTTATTTCATTTTTTTAAGATTTACCCTGTATCTCGCTTGTAGGAGAGTAGGTAGAGGGAGATTTTTTTATACGTACAACAAACAAACACAAACCCACAATCGTCACTTTTACCGTCACAGGTTTGTGCTACTGCGCCACGACGGCCTCGGTAGCATTATATTTCTATATATTCTAGATAAATAGAACAAGATATTCTTGTTCTCCATTAATTTTTGATTCACAAATTAGATTACTAATGTATATCTAAACTTAATTTGTGATTGTATTCTAATGTTTCTACTTTTTAAAAATAGTATTTTTAGTCAAAATTTTATTATATTTTACCAATACGCTAACAAGGCGTTAAAAAGTTTTTTTTTTCTGGTATTTGAAGTGCATGCTAATCGCCAATCCAATTGATATTCTGAGGAGAATCTCGTCGATCTGCATTTTCAACTTTCTTCTTTAATCTTATAAATTTAATAATGTCACCTTCACTGAGAAATGTAAATATGTAACTATTTTTGTAAATTTATTAAAATTATTATTATGCAGTCATAAAATGATGATTTATTTTTGATAATAAATGATAAACTAAGATTTCTTTAATACACTCTTTTAGCTTTACTTGTAATTTGATCAAAAAAATTATAAACTATTAAATTTAAATTTACATAGATAGATATATACAAGTTCGGATTTAACAATAGGTACTAATTTGTGAACCGGAATTATATTTGAATTAACGAGAACTATGTTTTCCTAGGGTGAACCTGACATACCTTTCCTCACTAGGGGGAAAAAATAGCAAGAAAATAATTATAAGTGTCTTTATAAAATAATTATTTAATTGTTTTGAAATTATCTAATTATATGAGAGAGATATATCTAATTATAGATGAGTATAAACCAAAATCTTTTAAAAAGATATGCTTAAAAATATTTGAGAATATTAAAAATTTTGTATGTCGAATGTGCCATCTCAAAGAAAAACATATTTGGATTGAAATCCAAAATAAATTTAACTTTATTAATATTGTTGAGAAATATAGGGTTAGAAGTTGAGGTTGAGCTTGTCTTATACCTTCTTACATATTTTGTTATAAAAGGAATATAAGCTAAGCTAGACTTATAATAGTAATTACAGCATGTTTAATTTTTAGTATTCTTACGTACCTTTGCATATTTAGAAATTTGTCTGTTTGAGGACAAAACCCAACATGCCAATGCTAAAGTGTAACTTTCGTATTTCGACAAATCTAAAAACTTGTTTATTTAATGCTGTATGTTTTGTCAATATTAACAAGAAAATAACATTTATTCAACAATTAATAAGAATAAAACTGACCAAGAATAGATGAATTCTTTGAAAAGACAGCATTAATTTGTAGTGTTAGGAGTGAACGTTTCTACCAATCATATCCTGATGCAAATACTAAACGTATCAATTGAAATACCGCAGACTGACAACAGAAAATATATTTATTAAACCATTTAGAGAACTTTCAATCGATTTTAAATAATTAGTCAATTTATCAAAGAATTCAATGTTAATAGATTATTTGAAATTAAACTATGTAAATAATTAATATATTGTGTAATAAAGAAGAATTTCATATTAGTTTTTGTTAATAAGAATAAAATAACACAAAATAGAGTCAATAAATATTTATAGGCCGTAACCCAAATTCATTCATCCCTACGGATTGCTGTTTCCCCAAGAAACATCACGTTACAAGACCACGTCCGAACCATCATTGTCGGATAACTTGGTAAAAATACCAAAAATACGCCAAATTTATTTGTCAGAACCTAATTCTTGAGGCCTCACGTCGCTCTGCCAGTCAAATTTGCGAGCAGGGCTACCAAATCGTATATAGATATATATTTTATAAAATTCTTTAGATAAAATGTATTTTGATAAAATCCATTACAATATATTTCAACATTTTTTTGTTTTATTACATATTAAGGACATGACAAATATTGGAGAGACGGACCGTTGGATGGTTTCCAAAAGGAGAAGATTTGAGTCCGTTCAAATCTTTAAACGTTTCATAAAATTCTTGTAATTTTTTTTACGTTATAATTTGTCTAGACAATATTGTTTGTTAAAAATATAAGTCGAGTAGAATTTGAACCACGTACAAGTTGTACATGTGGTTTTTGATATTAGTGTATCCTTAATTGTTTATAATAATTGTTAAAATGTTTTAAAATATTTGACCGATATTTATCTATATATGAGCATTAAGACTAAAACTTACTAAGTTTACGTAGTAGTAAAACAAATACAAAACAAGTTGTAGATAGTACTTTATTGAGCAAGAGCTCTATACGAGTATATACCTACTATATATCCAATACACGGACGTACAAACACCCGCAGAATAGAGTAAGAGAGATGTATCAACCCTGGCCACTTAGACAAACAGACGTTCTTCGTTCGACTGACAGCCGGCGACATATTTTATTCACGGCGCACCGCCCGTAATGCCGTCGATGCAGATAAATTGTTTTACCGCGGCGCTGCGAGAGAGGCCACGTCCCACGACTTTGGCGTTTGCATGATGAGCTCGTTTTTTATGCTCGAATAAAATTGTGTTAGCCGCCACCATCGCACCACCGACGCGGCGGGGCGACGTGTGAACGCCGCCCGTGGATTCACAAGAAATTGTTTTCGGGAGCCTGCTTTGATATTTATGAAAGTTGGCATGTCGAGGCATCCGTTTGAGTGAAGGGTACGCGGTGGATTTTTAGAATCCCCTGGACGGGCTATTTGACTTATTACTTCCTTTTATGTGTGGAAGAATTTTGTGGTCAAAGATGAAATTTGAGAGTACGTTTATATCGTGTATTAGACGAATACACGGTCGTATATTTTTTCGTGTAATCCATATATACATATATGTACATAGAGACGTAATTCCGAGTAGAAATCGCATTCACATAAATGTCGACACTGTTGCTTCATACCGCCGCGGGACCGTCGCGTCGCTGCGCTATCAATATTAAATCCGGCGTCAGGTAAACACCTGTACTGGAAGGCAAACGAGGTTTGATCATGACTGATTCCATTAGGCAGCTCACGAGATCTAGTGTTTGTATAGTGAACGCGTTTAACTAATTTTACGTTTCCCCGAATACTTTACTAACGAGCAAACAAAAATTTAGTTAAAATTTAACGCAGTCAGAATTTAAAGTCGTAAGTATTCACCGAAAAGGAATTCAGTGTTGACCTCAGCCCGCACGGTTTCATAGAGGATTATTATGTTTATGCTGAAAATAATGCGCGCTTGCGGCGTTCGAGGCAAATATTTGAAGACACAGTCAAAGGGTGGGTTTTTGCGAAGGGCCTTTGAGCCGGCCGCGGTCTGTGGTCAGATAAACCGATTAGCCGCTCTACTTCGAGACTTGCTAAATAAATTCGTGCTAGTTGAGACGTGGTGTGACAGAAAAATATTAACGACTGTGCATGTTTATTAAACGGCAAAGGGAAGCTAGTGTTAAGACATTCTGTTCTTAAGTTTCCGACGAATTCTGGTGGCATTGCGTGTTGAGTGGCAGATCTCAGCGTCACGCTTTTCCTTGACATCAGAGCGAAGAAATGAAAATATTAAATATTTCATATCCTCAAGTGGGAATCGAATCCACTGCCTATCGCGTTCACAGACATGATGAGGACAGCCCATACGACACGATGAAGATGAGACGACGACGACGACGAGGATTTTATAACTATATTTTAGAATTTTTATGAAATTACAGTAATCATCATCATTAAACAAAATAAGGAGAAGGAGTGTCTTAAGACTAGGTTCCTTCTTCTTGCTCTGCTGCTTCTAGTTCATTTAACTATAAGTGTATGAATGACTAGTAATATCGTAAAACCATCGTTTTAAAAATTTTGATAGTGGTGTAAGTGCTTTTTACCTTAATGTAAAATCTCTTAAAATTTACTTCTTCCTTTATATGACGGATGTCTACAGTGAAACAATGACATAGATGCTAGAATTTATACGCTAGAAATGCATTTTGATATTGTTTAGATTTATAATATTAGAAATACAGTAAATGAAACACATGATCTACTATAATAATAATAATACTATTATATTGTAACGATAATTTGCATATTTTAGTTTTTTTTTGAGAATGAAGAGAGGTCAATCCTTTTATATTGAATAAAATAAAATAAATCCCTTTAAAAGGGGAATGGAAGTGGACCTGGTGATACGTCATTCGTTGCCTGTTGGGTGACGAAACACAACGCTATTCTCTGTCGTACAAAACCAAAATAAAACAAAAATATTTTTAATCTCCTCTCCTCTTTTTTCTCAAACTCATCAGCGTAATACTAAGCACATTCTGATTTTTTTATAATTAAATAATAATTTCTTTATGTTTGGTCATTTCCAAGGAATTGATTCTATGATCTGTTGACTTATTCAAGAACCCTCGCAAAGGCTTCGCGGCACTCCACCTTTCCACCTGCGGTAAGGTGTAACTTAACGAACCCTCTCTGAATCTTTAATATAGTTTCGTTTAATGTCGGCTAGCTAGCTAGTTGCGAACTATACAAATGGCCCACGTTTATTTTGAAAGGCATCTGTTTTAAAGTTAATTTGAAAACTCATATGTTTGAACCCGACCCTTCCTTTAAAGTTAATTTGTATACATTATTAAATGTTGACGCATATTGCTCTGTTATTTAAACACAACAAGTTTGTATTAAAAATTTTGTATTAAAAATAATTAAAACAAACACTTTATTCCTGAATAAAAATCAAATAAGAAATTTAACGTTGAAATTTCGTGTTGATAATATAAAGCACTTTATATCGTTGTGTTTATAGAAAATCAGAAGAGCCGAATTAATTCCATTACTAATATAAACAACCACCTCCAGGACAGGTACCCCGTTCTCAAACGAAACACTCGGTTCCCTCCTTGGCAAATTAGATTTCGCATAAAGCCTATTTTAATTTGCGCTGTCGCTAAACATTGCGAGCTCTTTAATGTTTAAGCGGCGCACAAACTTCTGCTGTTGACTCAGTGCGGGCCGCGGCGACGGCCGGTTGACATTCGCGTTCAAAGCAAATATGCTCTTGGTGGCGCGACCCCGGCCGGGTGCGATAATAAGCTTACTGGCGGAGGGCGCCGCCCTGCGTCTCCGCCCAGCCATTGTCGTATTATTAAATTCTTCTTTTGTTGCTTTTATACAATGAAATTTTCAGTTATTTACATGAGGTCCGAACGCCGTACCCAAATGCCTGTTTGTGGCAAGAATGTTTCACAAAACTCAAGTCTGACTTAAATTTTCTTTAGTCACGTACTTTCATAGCATGCATTACTAATTCTCAACATTTATTTTAACTTCATATGAGAGGTTGTACGCAGGTGTTCTAAGCTGCGTGCCGCTTACTTACACTGTGTAAATTGCTCGAGTGAAGGCAATTATAAAATAAACTGCATTTTGAGCGTGGAAATCTGAGCGCTCACCCTTTATGAATTTAGACTTCTAAGCCGGGGTGGGCTTCATTTCGAGAACACACCCCGTATAACAATAAAACTCATTAAATCGCTCGTGCGGTCGTGTTTTATAAATGTTTCACGTATTAATAAAATTAACAAAGAGGCGGTGGTGGTATTCGAGAGGGCTATTTTCCCACAAAGCGTCGGAGCGGAGTACAATGGAATCTAAAATAAATACGAGGTCTTTAGCAAACAGAGCGTACAAAGCGTCCACCTGGCCGGAGTGCACTGAGGCCGAGGCGCTGGTCTCCGGACTATTGAAAATTAAGTGCCTACGACGGACTTCAATTAATGCCCGCGAGGCGTCCGCCGGAAGCGCCCGCACACACCCGTCTCTACATATCCAATTCTAAGGCTTCTTTTAATTACATTTACTATTTGCAATTTCCATGACCGATGCTGATTTATAACTAACATGAACAGTCAAACATACTCGTATATTATATAGGGGAGAGGGGGGCACATTCGAACGATTTTTAAACTTTGTGTCATATCTAAAAATTCTACAGTTTTTAACTTTTTTACTATTTCACAATGCTTAGTCTAACTATTGTGCCACACAATCGTAGCATCATATGTAGAAAAATATATAAGTTAAAGGTGCAATATTAACTTTAGTAGCAGTAGTCAAATGTTCAAAGCTGCCCCCCTTCCGGGGTAGCTTTGAACATATATGGGGCAGTTTTGAACTATCATCGAATTCAATGAAATTAAAAGGCTTATCAAACTTTTAAGTAACTTTATTAATAAACTTAACATTAGAAACGATGGAGATCAAATATCAGTACCATGTTAACTTAAAAAATTAATATACCTAGTTTGATATTGCGATTGTACTAGTACTAGTGTTAAATAACTTTAATATTATTAATAGACTTTAAAAACGAACAAACAAAAAAAGTAGCTTTGGCTTCCTAGAAGTAATTAACATTATGGGATCAATCATAGAATAAATCTAATATTATGAAAATAAAACAAAATATTTTTTAAATAAACAGCTTACTACCCTAATTTGAACTTAGAAAAATTAAATTTAAAGAAAAACATGGATGTAGTACGTGACGTAA
>JAAIXJ010000333.1:0-11083 GCA_013403705.1 Heliconius hermathena | reverse complement strand
AAATAAATCAGCTTCACGCTGTATCCCGCACACAGCAGGGTAGGCAGAGGAAACCTAGTGTTAAGACACTCCGTTCCCCACTTTCTGCCGAATTCTGGAGGCATTGCGTGTTGAGTGGCAGAACTTAACGCCGCGCTTAACCTCGGCACCAGAGCGAAGAAATGGAAATATAAATTTAAGTAATATTTCATCTCCTCGAGTGGGGATCGAACCCACAACCAGTCGGTTTTTACAGTCACACCTTGTGCCACTGCGCCACGACTGGCCTTGATAATAAAAAGTTTACAAAATAAATAAATATTTATTATGAGTTTTTAATAGACTTCTGTAAAAAAAGGAGGTTATCAATTCGACTGTATTTTTTTTATATTCTTCGTTTTTAGAACATTTGACTGGGTGAACCGATTTTGAAGATTTTTTTATTTGAAAGCTAGTGCTTCCAGTGTTATCCCATTTTTTAATGCGTTTCTGACAATGGTATCTATGAGAATCAATCACATAAATCTTAAATTTGCATTAGGTATGTGCGCGACAAATGGATGAATAACTCAATACCACTTTTTTAATTATTTTTGTTTAACAAAATCAAAGTAAGGTTTACTTTATGTAAAAATACTTTTACTTTTTAGTACCTTGTATGAAGTCGGTCCTTTTTTTGTTAAAAATTAATTAATTCTCTTCAATCACCATCTACAAACTTTTTAAGAAATATTTTTTATATATTATGAACAATTTAAAAAATAATTCTTATAATATAGCATAGATACACTAGCATAATAAAAAAAAAATATATACACATATCAGTATACACATACATTTTTTTTTATTTTGGTACAAACTTAAAATAGCACAGCTTTGTTAGAACGTTAACATGCAAAGAATGTATGTATGTATGTATGTATGTGCATGTATCGGTTGGTATACACCGGTTAGCACATTAACGGTGTTTCCTTTGTCTGCACTCGAATTACGGGAAAGGCGAAAATTTAAATACCCGCCGGGACTGTTTTACATGTAAGAGATGCACTTTGCATGTAATGCGACGATTAAATGAGGCGACACGACGCTCTGATCACAGAAATGTTAGAATAAATATGATATCATTTTTTTATCAGCTTCACGCTGTATCCCGCATGTAGCGGGATACGCAGACGGAGTGAAGTGTTAAGACACTCCGCTCCATACTTTCCGCCGAACCCTGGAAGTATTACAAGTTGAGTGATAGAAATCAACGCTGAGCTTTATCTCGATACCTTTCCGAATTCTTCCGATTCATTTCCTCAAGTGGGAATCGAACACACAACCTGTACAGTCACACGCTTGTGCCTCTGCGCCACGACTGGCCTCTACGTCTGCCATAAATATTATAAATATAGAAATATTATAAATATATATTAAGTATTTACGAAAAAATGGGAATATATCAGGATGCATTTCACATTCATTCGTGATGTGCAAAGATTGGTTTCTTTATATTACCATATATGTTTTTTAATATAAATTGTGAATAAAATTACATTGACAGTTTTAGTAAAATTTGATGTGAGATTGGGAACATATCGCATCTATAATTATGTACCTATATAATTATAGCGATATAGGTACTTAAATATATAGGTTAATAATTTTCTCGTTTAAATCAGTAACTCTGACGACAGCCTATATCTATATAATCAACATTAAAAATTGAATCAGCTTCACGCTGTATCCCGCACACAACAGGGTAGGAAGAGGGCACCTAGGGTCAAGGCACACTGTTCCCTACTTTCCGCCGAGTTCATAGCAGTTCGAGGGATTGCGTGTGAAGTGGCAGTACTCAACGCCGAGCTTTGCCTCGGCACCAGAGCGAAAAAAATTAAATATAAATGTATGTAAATATTTCATTTCCTCGAGTATGGATTGAACCCACAAACAGTCGAATTTACAGTCACAGCTTGTGCCTCTGCACCACGACAGGCCTTAATCTGCCTGTACTAAAATACTTTTAAATTAGCAAATTTAAATTAATTTTTTAGAAATACCAAAAGCTTTTAGTCACAAGCATTATTTTTAAGTATTCATATTTAATTTTCATATAGCAAAATTCATAAAGCAAATTCTACACACCACAAACGGTTAATAATGTCGTATCTATTTTAAGGTAATACTGTGCTTCGTAGTGCAAGACGGTAACTCTATTAAAACACCTCATTTGCTGAGGCCGCATCACATTACCAGTCAATTAGTCTAACTGATGAGTATCATGCTATAATGTATATTAACACTTTTGTGTAATTAATTACGTAATAAAAGTAAGCATTAAAAATATTATAAAAGGAGTCCCCTCTTTCTTTGTATTTAGGTAAATGCTTCTTATTATATTAATCAAAATAATAATAATCAGCTTCACGCTGTATCCCGCACACAGCAGGGTAGGCAGAGGAAACGTAGTGTTAAGACACTCCGTTCCCCACTTTCTGCCGAATTCTGGAGACATTGCGTGTTGAGTGGCAGAACTCAACGCCGCGCTTAACCTCGACACCACAGCGAAGAAATGGAAATATAAATGTAAGTAAATATTTCATCTCCTCGAGTGGGAATCGAACCCACAACCAGTCGGTTTTACTGTCACACCTCGTGCCGCTGCGCCACGACTGGGCTCAATCCTTCTTATTATATTATTTTTGTTAATTCTGTTAATGGTTAATTCCATATATATTTACTTCCATTTATAGTTAGTATTTAACCTCACATCTAGCATATTCACAAATTATAACAAATGAAAATCTAGTCATGAATTTTTCTTTATGCTTATATGTAAATGTTCTAGAACGTTATTCATAAACCATAATGATATAAGATTTTTGATTGTTCATTTTCTATTATAATAAGCTAATTACATTTTTTATATAAATCTTGATTCCTAAGCGAGATCATACTTTTACCAAGTTCTTGGAGTGTCGTAGATAAGTAAGACGTTAAGCCTGTCGTCACGATTTTTCCAAGGGGCGTAAACGAGCTCTGACCAATGACCGTCTTGGAGGGAGGGCTGATACGATGATAATATTTTGCAAAATCACCTCACTAGGATTATCTGTATAAATTACATGTACGAACTGACTGAGATAATATAGTTTTAACCAAATTTTACAGACATTTATGTTTTTTTTTATAGGCTCTATAACGTCTCTATCTCGAACAAAATCTCAAATAATTACAACGATATATCGCCCAAAATCATTTTTCGACAAATTTTACGAGACAAACCACATTTTAATAGTACTATAAATTTATATAAAATTATTTTATTGCACCCACCAGCCTAAGTGGCCGAAACGAGCACCATTAAGAAACGAGGGAACTTGACGAACAAACGCAGGACATAAAACACAAAGTTTTACCTCAATAAGAAATGTTTAAGTGTCGTTATTTCAAACACCTTTATGTCTCGATGGGATAATTCATTTTCAACTTGGCTCATTAATTAATTGAGCATCCACCGCGGAGGGCCGCGGAGGGCCGCGTGCTTTTTACGACGACAATAAACCGACTCGAATAACTGTCGCGGCGGGTGGCGTCTTTATTTGTATAGGCCACCGTGACACCGTCGTTACGTATCTTAATATACATATTAAGTACTATTAAAACGTTAGTGCTTTTTGTAGCTTTTAAACGATTCGTAACTCACGAGTACAAGGTTTTATATTTAAGACAATTTATGATATTTCACGTATTCGAGGCCGTCGTGGTCCAGAGGTCACACAAGGGTGCGACTGAAACATGACGGTTGTGAGTTCGATCTCCACTTGAGGGAATGAATTATTATTTCTTAATATTTTAATTTCTTCGCTCTGGCACTAAAGCAACCCGGCGTTGAGTTCCGCCACTCAACACGCAATGCCTCGAAAAATTCGGCGGAAACTGGGAAACGGAGTGGCTTATCACTATGTTCCCTGTGTCTACTCTGCTGTGTGCGGGATACAGCGTGAAGCTGAAAAAAAATATATATTCACAAAATATGCTTTTATTCAAAATACTTATTATTTGGATGTGTTTTTTTTTAATTTATTATTTTTTTTAATTAACTTTTTATATGACCTAGCTGCTTAGCTTACAAATAGGAGTTATTGTTTTTTAAATAATTTAACGAAATAAATATTCAATATTATGTAATTTGGGCGCATTGAATAAAGCCCACGTTATGATACCGAACAAGAGGCTCTCTTTTATTTTATTCAACATAATTAAACAATTCTTAGACCGATCGACTTTACGAGCCTGCTTGTTTCAAGCGGCTTTTCAACGTCGCAATTGCTTTTACGACGTTTTGCTCTAGAAATTTGCAATTTTATTGCGCTGAAATTATGCTAGGTATCGATCTGTGGGTTTGAATTACATAAAACATTATAAAATATTTTTTTTTACTCAAATATTATTCATTAATTCAACGAATGATGATTGATGAATAACCCATTAAAATACTTCGTAAGTCGCATCTTAATATAAAATAGGTATATATACATACTTTTTTTCAGCTTCACGCTGTGTCCCGCATATAGCATAGCAAGCAGAGAGAATCTAGTGTTAAGACACTCCGAAACTCCAGCTTCCGGTGAATTTTCGAGGCATTGCGTGTCGAATGGCGGAACTCAATGCCGCGTTCTTGCCTCGGTAGCAAAGCGAAAAAATGAAAATATTATTAAATAACATTTCCTTGAATGAAAATCGAATCTACAACCTTCGCGTTACAGTCACTCGCTTGTACACCACGACGACCACATACATACTAGTAAGTGCATAAAACGTATTTCTCTAAATTCCTCAAGTCGGCACGCAGAGATGCATCTCGGAGACACATGTATGGAACATAATGGGTGACTTTTAATAGTCGATGTAAATCAGCGGCACGCGCGGAGCTGTACCACCTGGCACCTGTATTTACGTTATTCACGTCGCCTCCGCAATTTTATAACTTTCAAAGTTAAATGCGAACAAATTGTCGTACGCTCACAGAATATTATCCTTTAGAGACAGTGTGTCAATCGAAACGCAGATATGATAAAGTTATAATTTTTTAAATTGATTTTTTTTAAGTTATTCATCTAATTTTTATATTGTAAATTTAACAAATGATTTCCGCTGGTATTTTAAATTCAATTTAACACTACAATTGAGAAACAAATTAAATTTAATATTAATATTTGTTATTTTCTTATTGTTTTATGATAGGTTTTTAACTTTCTTTTTATTTATATAAATTTAATTAAAAAGTACCTTATAAAATTAATGTATTGAGGTCGTCGTGACGCAAAGGCACAAGAGTGTCACTATAAAGCGATGGTTGTGGGTTCGATCCCCACACGAGGGAATAAATTATTGTCCAATTATATTTTCATTTCTTTGTACCAAGGTAATAAGCCCGGCGTGAAGTTCCACCACTCAACACGGAATGCGTCGTAAAAATTGTCGGAAAGCGGGCAACGTAGTGTCTTAACACTAGGTTCCCTCTGGCTACCTTGCTATATATTTATAAATAATCTTATTATATTAAGAAAAAACAGAAACAAAAACTATTTTATTATTCGACTTTCAATATTAATTTTAATGCATGATCTCGTATTGAGATACGTTTTACATAGTTATCTACGTTGTAAAAATAATAACAATGATACATGGCTCATTTCGTGTAACAATGACGAATTTACAGTTAGAACTTAACGCGAGCGAGAAAAATGAAAATATTAAATATTTAATTGCCGCGAGCGGGAATCGAATCCCACAATACAACACATTACGTCATTGTTGCACTATATCAGCGATATGTGAATATCACCTAAATGTTTAATTCTTCTACAAATTAATTTTGTATATTACAAAATAAGATCTCTATCACATTATAAACATGTCATTTTAGGTAATTTTAGGTACAGTTACCTACAATAGTAGGTAACAGTACATTTATTTTAATGTTTTTTCAAAGTACAGTAAAATTTACAATTTCATATTAAGCTCGTTTAAATGTAAAAGGGAATACTTAAAACTAACAGAAATTTATTACACTGAAACTACAGACGTTCTTAAAGCTCACGTACAGTGGAGAAAAGATATAGTCGCACTTTAATCATCAGTTTTAAATCCCGAGACTTAAACGCATACATTTTTTATATAAATATTCTACAATTTGAACCCACAACCATTGCAGACCTCAACGTACATGATATGTACATACATATAAATAATTGTAAATTGTAAAAAATACTGATTCAACACACTACTATTAAATAATATGAACGATAAATATAATTATTAACAGTTATTTTGGCCAATGACAACATTATTTCTAATAGTAATTCTCTTCATGAGGAAGATAAATATACGCAAGAAGTTCTAAAATTCCTGTAAATTGTATTAATGCATTTAAACGTCCGCGTCCTTTACATATTATTATAACGTTTCTAAAAAGCTAAATCGAAAAAAGATCAGACAGGAAACTGTGGCATTATTAATATAAATATAAAAATATTCGAATAATATTTGAACTCACAACCCTGTGTTCATGTAGGAACGATCAAAGTGTGCCACAATGGCGTCGTTATTACATAAATAACCTATAGGATTTAATTATTGTGTTATCACATAATTATTTTTATTCATAATTTATTCATAGATTATTTTTAGTCATAATTCAAGAAAATATATTCAGTGCTTTGAAGGTTGTCAGGTTTTCTTAAAGCTTTTTGTGTCGAAGGTTTTTATTTATCAATTATTTTATTAAATTAAAACTCCAAAATTCAAATACATTGTATCAGTGTGTTGTATGTATTTATCTATACTATTTTGCACTTATTTCTGCTTAAGTATCTAATAAAAGTTCTAAGTACAGTTTGCAGAACATATAAATATTAAATAGCAAAAAAACATAGCTACAAAAATATATATTTAATCTATATTAAGTACCTAAATATTCGAAAAATCTTTATTTCTATTACTATATGTCATATCATCTGCTCGTTTCTCCATTTAATTCGACCTGAAAAAAAAATAGTTACAAATTAACGCGATAAGCAGATATTGAGTATTTGGCGGCGGAACTCAAAGCCGTTCTTTATCTTACCAGACCAGTTAAATTAAATTGATTTAAATATAATTATTAATTATGCGAGTGAGATTCGAATTTACAACCAATATGTCACGTTATTAATTATTTAAACACAATAGTTGTTTATTTTTTAAATAATAAAAAACAAAAAGTAAACCTGCGAAAGATATTACAAAATAAAAATAGGTACTTCATATATTTTGCATAGAGAAACTAGTGATTTGTCCCCATTATCCACTTTTTGTCTTTCATTTAAGACTGCCTGCAGCCACATAGTGGCAATCAACGCATCATTTGTAATAACTATATTAATAAAAACATATACAACCACACAATTGAGGAAACACAATCATCAGAATGCAATTTAGTCTAACTAGTAACTGTTTTCTAATTGACACTAAGGTCACAAATAAAAATACCAACTACATACATATAATAAAAACAAACCTTATCCGACATTTGTTCCATAATAAGCGGCGCAGACGGCGCTGGTGCGTCCAGAATCTTGCTGTTCAGATTTCGCCTTGTAATTCCACTGTTATCATGCGCTTCAGCCGGTAACAGCTTCCAAATGACAGGAGTGTACAATTCTGCGTCCATTTTGGAACTGTCCTTCTTGTCGAAGAGCCAGCCGACTATGGCGCCCACCACCAGCGTAGCGAGGAGACCCAACGGAGCAATCCAGTGGTATGACAGGCGGAATAATGGGAAGACTGTTTCTGGATCCTGATAAAACGTAACATTATGTTAATATTATGTTTTTGTTGATTATCTTTTATTTGTTAATTAATTTGTAATATTTGTCCTTGTTTGATACGGTATATAAATTATGTAATTTTGTACTTTTAAAAGGAGTCGTTTATTTTCGAATCTGGCTAGGACACTTGTGTATGTAAAGATTCATATTCATATGCTAACAGCAAACTTGGTTAATGTGCGTTTTCATTATCTTTTTCGAATATATTTAACTGGCTTTTATAAAATACATTAGAAATAATTTTGAAATCCTTTTGGCATTTTTTTATATATGTATATTATACACATACATATAATTAGCTTAAAAAAACTTTTCGTTATATTTCAAAATTCATTTGTCTAGAATTGCCTCTTTTATGTAAAAAAAGCATTTGACCAAGCAACATTTAATTCAGTAGTTTTGGAGCAAATTACCTGTAGCCTGTGATAGACAACCAGACAGACTTTTTCGTACAAAGCCCTAAAAAATAGCACACACAATCTTACCAAAGTGTCTTCCAAAACGAAGGTAGAGTTAAGGCCACAAGAAGACGGCACGTCGAGAGGGGGCGCACGCAGGCCGCGTGCGGCGGCGGCCTGCGTGCCCAGCGACACGGCGCCGGCCAGCAGCGCGCCGGCCGCCGCGCCAGCCGCCGCGCCGCGCGGCCCCACCCACCAGCACGCCATGCCTAGCGTGAATATTCCGCAAGTGGCGCTGGCCGCGATCGCTGACAGTGCTGTTGCTACGCCTGTACAATCAATGGTATTACATTTTGTACCTTTTCCTCATTTCATATTAGGTTTCACTTTATATTGGGTTTTTTTAACTTATGCAGCAATGGAGTCAGAGGGAACCTTGGATTCTAGTGTTAAGACACTCCATTCCCATTAAGACACTTCCATTTTCCACTTTCCGTGGAATTCTGAAGTCATTTTGTGTTAAGTGAAGGAACTCAATGTCGCGTTACCAGAGCAAGGAAACACAATAAATAAAAATATTACAAAAATAAAAATATTAAATATTTCATTTTCTCGACTGGGAATCAAACCCATAACCCCAACCCTGTCGCTTATACAATCGTATGCTGGTCCACTTGCGTCACAAATGACCTCATTGTCACAAGGCAAAATTCAATATTAATATTTTCGCCTTGTGCTAATCATTAGCTTTTTTCCCATTCTACTAAAGACTCGAGTATAGACTCTAATCTATCTTGATTCGGGGAAGTTTAGTACTATTATTTTAAGCCTTTATTGCCAACATTTTTTTCTATTTATTGGGCGTCAACATGTTTGTGTGAAACGAAGACCTCCTCCCGCTTTTTCCAATCTTGTCTTGCTTATGGTTTTTTGTGCCATAGTGGGCCTGCTATCTTTTCAGAGTTTCAAACTTCTTAAGGAAAAAGGGCACCCTTATAAGATCACATTGTTGTCCGTCCGTCTGTCTGTCTGTCTGTCAAGAGCCTTTATAACAGTTCAAGATATGCAGTTGAAATTCAAACTTCTTCAAACAAATATACTCTAGTGTCGCATCGCAATTCTACAATAACATTTTTACATTTATTTAAAAATATGGGAAAAACGCGTGTTTCGACACTAAAATGAATCAAAATCAATAAGGTACTTTCGGTTGACCTAGAATTATGAAATTTGTCAGCTAGCATCTACTGGTAGTATTAGATCAGGAAAAAAATCTGAATATTATACATTTAAGGTTAAATCTTAAAACATAATAACCTTAGAAAGGGGGCAAAATTTAATATCAAAATCGCTAGTATAATTTTTTTATGATGCTCTTATTATACGGAACGTGGCCAAGTCCGACTCGCGCTTGGACAAGCGGTTTTTTATGTCGTCAGACCAACGCTTTCGTTGCTTTCCTTTTTACTTGGAATCTTGGCGTACAATCTGTAATGTCTTCTGACGATTTTTTTCCCTCATTATGTGACTGGCGTAGCATTTCATACGCTTGATCATGATGACAACGTACTCAATTTTTGTTAAATGTCTTATATCTATGGCCCTTTTCTGTTCCATTTTGTATATCCCTAGACGCTTCGATCTTTGGGATATGATCCATTTTTGGTTCTGTTTCTATGTATTGGTTCAGGTCTGGCATCCATAAGTGAGTGCTCGTAATATGCAAGAATTAATATATATTTTACTTTTCATTATGATATTGTATTGAGTAGCCATATCATTCTTGTAGCCATTGTAGCCATTTCATTGAGGCCAGTCGTGGCGCAGCGGCACGAAATGTGACTGTAAAACNCACTCAACACGCAATGCCTCCAGAATTCGGCAGAAAGTGGGGAACGGAGTGTCTTAACACTAGGTTCCCTCTGCCTACCCTGCTGTGTGCGGGATACAGCGTGAAGCTGATTTTATCATTCTTATTCGTCAATGAGCTGTCTAAAATAAACATAGGAATTTACACATTCTATTTTCTTCTCATCTACTATGATATTTTTGTGGGATCTGCTTGTGATAATTTTACTTTTAATTTTGTTTATTGTTAAGCCCACTTTCTTACTTTAAGATAACAAGTTTATTTTAGTTGGTCTTAATATAAATTCAGTAGATAATTTTTTAGTGAGACTTAAATTATTTTAATGCACTAAATTCAAATTTTACAACCAGATTACTAATATAATATGTACCCTATTATAGCTCACATCTTACAGCTTATTTTTTCATTATTTAGTTAAAAACACAAAAAAAGACTGTCAATTAGAGTCATAACACAAACGACGGTAGGTGTTTAGTAAAAATATATACTATATTAGTAAATATAGGTACTTTATAACTTAAACATGTTACGAGAGAGCTATTTGATTTATTTTATAAATAATACGTTACTGGAATGTTGCCAAAGAATATATATTGCAATCTTAAAACATGAAACGGTAACACGTGGAATTACGTACATATATACTAAAAGCTAGATATGCTTTTGCTAAATTCTGAGCACATAATTTGTTAGAAATATAAAAAAATCAGCTTCACGCTATATCTCGCACACAGCAGGGTAGGCAGATGGACCCTAGTGTTAAAACACTCCGTTCCCCACTTTCCTGGAGGCATTGCGTGTTGATTTCATTTCCTCGAGAAGGGATCGAACCCACAAATATACGTTTAGATATTATATTTTTTACGCAATATTAAATTGTATTACATACAGCTATTACATGCGTCTTCACTCGAGTGGTCAAATAACTACTACGAATTATATTAAGACTAGCGGCTCGCCCACGGCTTCGCCCGCTTAAA
>JAAIXJ010000026.1:1039663-1081692 GCA_013403705.1 Heliconius hermathena | reverse complement strand
GCGACCGCACCGCTCGCACCCCCCCAGCTACGCCACTGTGTTTTGCTTATTAAATGTTGTTAATATATTTTTGTACCTATCATTGTATTGCTATGTTTTAAGATGGCGATTTGAGTAGTTCAAAAAATTTACGAAAGTTAGCCGAAGAACATCCTCATGCTGAGAATGTATTATTATATAAAGCTGAAATTCAGGATCGCAAACATGAAATACTCAGCAGTGAAGAAGAATACTTAAAAGTTTTGAACATTGTCGATGAAGTACTTGAAAAAGTGGAAACACAACTCAAAGAGCAAAGTGAAGGTAATTAAAATGTTATATATTTTTAAACTTCTTTCTGTATTCCGGGTATCGCAGCGTAAGCAAAGGAATCAAGACAGAGGACAAGAACATATGACATTCGTAAAACAGAACACAACAGAACGTAAAACATTATGTTCTCTAAGCACCGCCAAAATTTCTAGGCATTTCCAGTTGAGTGCCGAACTCAACGTCATGTTTTGTCTTCTTACAACATAACTCTTTCGTTTTGTATTCCGAGTGGAAATCGAACTCACAACTGTCGCGTTTACATTCAGAATGTGCCGTTGCACCACGACGGTTTTAATTAAAGTTCGTGAATTATTAAAAGAAAATCTGTAGCTTGTAACTGTAATTAATATGTTCCTACCAATCTTTAACATTGTCAAGGATTTTTTACACACCTGTAATGCTGAAATTATTCACACTGTTAAAATTTTTATTATTGAACATTATAAAAAAAAAGACATTTTTGAAATGAATACAAATAAGCATCTTAAGTAACTTATTAGTAGATTCGTCAAATAACTTTTCATTGTGTGCCACACTTTAATTTCTTAGGTCATTAAAATAAATTGACTAAAGTCATCTTGTGAAAATTAATTTATCTATGATACTTATAATAAAATCGTAACTGATCGATGTCTGTATATGGAAGGTATATAAGAAAAAATATTATTGAACCTAAAACCGGACAAGCGCGAGTCGGGCTCACCCACCGAGGGTTCCGTACAAAACTTGGAAGTCGCGAGTTTTTCTGAAATTCAAGCTTAGCTTATGGCCTAAGATCACATTGCATACATCTGCAGGTATCTGTTTTTTAAATTAAACTTATCCTTAAGAATGAATACATGTTAGTAAAATAGATTACACCAGGGTTGCCTAGAAAAATCGTGCCGCAATTATGTTTAATTAAATTTATGGATTACCATAGTAGAATGAAATATCTAATATATTCATTTTAAGAAAACGATGAAAAAATTGTTAAGAGATGCTGAAAACATATTAAAATTTGGGAATAATAATACATTTTAATTAAATGTAAAAAAAACTTTTTTAAAATCAAGCTTTGGTTATATAGTATATTGAAATGTGCTAAAAAGCATAACAGGAGTATTTAAATCTTGCGACAAGTTTCTAAATCATGTAAATTGTGTAATGAGGTTATAAGTTGATAGTAAAATTTTCAAAAAAAAATGTACATATTTGTGGATTTTCATTGGCAACTTGAATTTTAAAAAGTTCTTTACCATGCATTGTCAACCAAACTTAACCAGAATCTTAATTATTATTATTATTATTTTAGAGTCATAAAACTTGATAATATGTTAACAATATTAATTGTTGTATTTAATAGGATATTGCAATAAATAGTAACATCTGATTAGTTAAAATTGTTAAGTTTACGTTTAATTACCGAAATCAAACCATACTTTAGATAGAATTAAGAAAATTTCGCTAAGTAATAATGAAGTACGGATTCTCGAAATATTCGAACACAAAGAACAAGTAGTAAAAAAAACATATTTTCTTAATTAATAAAAAAAATACCTGTTATCATTTTCACCCTTCATTATATTAAGGATGATGTAAATAATATCTTAGAGGACAGACATTTATTTTATTTCTTAGTCGTTTTAAAATTTAAATTAATATTAGTGTTTAGAAGAGAGATTCAGCAGACTCAATATCATGACTTGATTATTTCACTTAAAAAAATAGTTTTCTGTATGTACTTAATATGCCCAAAATAATAAGCTAACAGATATACATAGTTAGAATAAACATAGAATTTAAGATTGACTTTCTATTACATGATATGTTTCTTTAAAACATAAGGCAGACTGCGCATTTCATAATCTATTGTCATAGTCCGCCGGAACCGGAATAAAATAATTCAAATGATGGCAGCCTCCGCTTCCGGTGGTTATTATACAAACAACTAGTGTTGTAGTGTTGTGAAAAGAACAAGCTTTAGTTTGATATATAATTCACTTAAAAAATATGTGCAAATTATCAACATTAAGTGACCTGTTGAAACCTAGCAACCCTGAAGTTGCGGCAGATTGAGAGGTAGCAACTATTGTTTTTCCATTTCCTTATCGTGTTTTTATTTAAAATGATGTTGGACTCACATAAAAAACATATAGTGATCACGCGGAGGGAAAAGATCTGATCCATACATCTTCTTCCAAGTCAAGACGTAGCGTTTCGCTGTTACTTGAGACGTCATTACATTCATACATCTCCTTGTAAAATTTCGCCTATCGCTGGAAAACGTGTGGTTGTTCTGTTAGAATTTCACCGTCCTTCGAATGCACCCCTTTCATTCTACAGGTTAGCGAGCAACCTCGAGAAACACTAACTCTCGCCAGAAAAGCTTCGTGTTTTCTCTGAAGTTGTTCGTTAAACTTTCGTCTCTTTCATTCTCTGCTTTTTCACGCTTCATCTTGATCAGTACTTTCGTTTGGTGCTTTTGCAGCTTATACTCTTTTTTTTTATTTCTCTCATACTTTTATCCTTACCTGAGGCTTTATAATCCTGCCATGCCTTCTTCTTTCTTTCTACTGCATCTTGCACTTCATCATCCCACCATTCATCGCGCTTTTTGCTAAAGCCTCTTTTCCCTTTACCACATATCTCTGTTGCTGCTTCCTGCCAACATATTTCAATATTTTCATATATTTACATTCGTATACATGTGAATTTGTTTGTGGTCAAACGTCGTGTTTGCCACAAATAAATACCTTTCCTTACAAATTTCCAATATAAGCTTTCCAGCCTCATTTATTCTCTTGTCACCATACTGACCTAGCACTCCCTCGTAACCGCTTCGCTCAGTTCCGACCCATTCGTTCAGATCACCACATATTATTAATTTTTCATTCCCTCTACCACTACCTAGAACGTCCCTAACACTCTCCCAAAACTCCTCGAGTTCGCCTAATGGAGCTGAGGATAATGGCGCATACGCCGCTAACAAGAATACTCTTGTTATTCCCAGCTTGAAGCGAATCCAAAGCAGTCTCGGGTTGATTGCCTTGTATTCAACCGTTGCACTAACCAACCGCGATTATTGTTCATAACACACCTATATCTTGACAGCCCCGCTCGCTCTCTGGTACGCCGGCCCAGAAAGCGACCCTACTGCCCGGTAAATCGGTAGTGTTATTGCCCTTCTGCTTGGTCTCAGTCACACAGACGACATCTAAGTCTCTATCATCCATCACATCCAATAATTCATTCATCTTTTCTTCCATCCCTCCTCTTACATTCCATGTAGCTATTTGTAGCTTCGTTCTCGTCCTTCCGCCGTTCCGGACATGGCGTATTGGGTGGCGGTCCCCAACGCCGCATTCGTCGCCACTTGACACACCAGCGGGAACGCATTGGTGCGCGTCTCCTTGGGGGGACGCCCTATCAGTGCGCTCTTGCGAGTTGCACGTGGCGGATGGAACGTTGCAACCCTCATAAGGGCTGGCAGGGATTGAAATCCTCCCAAGCCTGGATGATAGAATATGGATGATCATCTGTTTTTTCTACGAAACTATAAAAAATAACGAAACCCAGCTATATGATTGAAACTTAAGATTATTTATATTCCTTCCAAATTAAAAATATAATTAACCAGTCGTAAAAACGTAACAAGGTTTTTTTAATAATAAGATATATTATGTATCAAACAGTGGGAAAGAATAAAAACTAAAACAAAGAATTTGTTGTGACGCAAATACTATTAAGAGATTAAACTCATATAATATGTTATTCTTACGGTTTTCAACAATTTATTTAAAAGATATTACGCTAAAATTTTAAATTGTAATAATATAATTTCTATATTTGCAGATAATTGGCTATGTTGCGACAAATTTAGCATAGCAGATATCAACTTGGCTGTTTTACTTCAACGTTTATGGGAACTTGGATTAGAAGAGAGATTTTGGACGGGGGGCAAGAGGCCTTATATTGAAAACTATTTTACACGAGTAAAACAACGAGATTCATTTAAGAAAACTATACCTAATCTACCAGTTCATTTGAAAATGATTATTACTTCACAGCCTCCTGTATACGTGGGAGCTGCGGGTGCAGTGTCTGTAGGAGTAGTTTTGGGAATAGCATATATATTCAAAAAGCTTATTTTTTAAAACCTTCATATTCCTCAAATTAATAACAAACCTATTATTAGCTGATGTTAATTTGAAATGTCGTCAGTGTTGCGTTTATTATACGTAAACTGTGATATTTCGTCGAATATTATATTAATTGACTGTTTCAAGTGTTTTTGATTATCCTTTTACAATGCTACCTTCTTTTATACTTTTTCATAATAATGCATGGGATACTCGTATATTGCTATTTCATGCAAATTTGAAAAAGCAATACAGAAGGTTACAATTTATGTGAAATGAACAAAAAGAAATGAGTTGAATAATGTTTCAGTATTTTCAGAATCAGTATTATTAATATTTATTTATGATGTATAGTAGATAATAATATGTGACTATAATTGTAAAGTATAATATATACACATCTATTAAAAGTAACGTAATCGACGATATTATATTAGGCTGTTTAAAATTAGTAAAGCATTTTAAATAAACTTGAGTTTGCTTTTTCCATTTTTTTATAGTACCTGTAAACATATAGTTTGTATAGTTCACAGATTTTCACTGGATTTTAAAATACGTTCAGGTACTCTTCTCAATTGTACCATGACATCGGGAGGGGAGGAATGTCACATTAGGAGCCTTCGATCAACTATTAAGTATAGTTGATCGGAGTTGGGAGCATAAAATATTAATTATGTATAATATTTGTAACGAAATATATATTTTATCCGTATTTCATATTTGGGACATGCTGATGTCCCAGTGTCCCGAAATATGGCACCGGGACTGACAAATATACCGTTTTCCAAGTAGTACTTAAATTTTATCGGTCGAATCACGTTTTGCCGCGAAAAAATATACAGTAAGCAGACTTTTAAAAAAAAACGAAGGCTACCCTAAAAAATGTTTTACACTTGTTTTAGTTATTTATAATAACTGTAATTAGTAATTTCGGAGCGAATTTAAGTCTCTAAAACATACTTAAATTGTTGCTGCTTTGACATGTGTAAAGATGAAAATAAATTCTTTTTATTGAATGTAGAATAAAAAAAAACAAAAGATAGAGAGATATCAAATATTTTTACATAGGTGCCTTAAAAATCAAAACCATACACTGTTATTACTAACACAACGTCATTTACCTTGTAAATAGAATTTTAAACGTGTCAGCTTAACCTTGTATTGCAAGCTACTGAAGAATTAACATATTTTGCATAATTTAAAATTATTTGTGTATGGATAAAATACCATATTGAGGCCTATCGTGGCGCAGTGGCATATTGTGGCTGTAAAATCGCCTGGTTGTGAGTTCGATCCCCACTCGAGGAGATAAAATATTTACTTACATTTATATTTTCATTTCTTCGCTCTGGTGTCGAGAAAGAAAAGAACGGAAAGAGAGGAACGGTGTGTCTTAATACTAGGTTCCCTGTGATGTGTGCGGGATACAGCGTGAAGTGTGGCTTACAGTGAAGTTGATTTAATTTTTAATTTAAATTATTACTAATAATAGTCTTCAATGACACATGCACAAAAAAAAAATCATTTAAAATATGTAATAATTGCAAAATTCAAAGATCTTATTATGAGATTTGCTGAAATATAAATATTTCAACAAATTTTTTGGTTTGAAGGAACTGACAATAGAATGAAATTAGAAAGTCGTATTGTCCACAAAAAGAAATTAAATATTTAAAATTTATACATACTATATTAATATAACTTATGTATAATTCTGAAGGGGTTTCATAAAAAGAAACAAGAGTAAATATTAAAGTACCATTATACCATTTATTTGCAATAACCATAAGGCATCATAAAGATATATAAAGAGAAAAAACCTTACACACAAGCAATGTCTAAAGTTAATTAAACTTGCTAATAAATTAATAAAAAAACAACAAAAAACCTAAGTTCAAAAATATTTTGTACATATACTTAATATAACCATAACAATTTAAAAATCTTAATAGAAAATAAATAGTTTGTTATTAAGAACTAAATCTAACATTGAAAACTTATTTTGTGTCATCTGCTGATTCACCTAGATCTGGACCTTTGTGTATAGGCATGCCCATAAAATGTTTGCCATTACTAATAACAGATCTCTTTCTTTGAGGTACAGTTGAAGTATTTACTTTTTCTATATTATACTTAAAAACACCTTGCCCCGGTAAATTTGGTAGTACATTTGGTATTGTATACCATACCCTATAAGTCACATACCATGTCAATATTGCTACAATCCCACTGATAAACTTTTCAACCATAATGTGGTAGTATAGTATGGTTGACACTAGCATAACATCCCATAACAATTGAAGAAAAGCTATAGCTATCAGAAATGCTCTTACATATGGTGTAAATTTCTCATACGATGTCTTAAGAACATTTAATTCCTCTGTATTGATATTTCTCAGAGGGTTAACACTAGGTGATTTGTCATTTAAGCTCCTTGAGTATTTTTCATCTCGTATATAGTCTCTAATTCTCTCCCAACCATTAATTGCTCTGGCTTCCTCAATTAAAACTAGACTTGAATAAATCAAAATAAAACAATGTCCAGATATGTCAAAGCCATTCCAAAAATGTCCATTTTTAAGACATTCCACCTTGTCATTAAAAATTCTTGAATTACACTTCCCATATTTCATTTCTATTATATTAAATACAGTTGTCCATGTGTACCAAAACACAGTAGCAATCAATAGCCTTAGTAAATGAGCAGTTAAAATAAGTTTTCTTTTGCCACAACATGTCGTATAAGAAGTCAGAAGAACATAAGGCACCGACAAAAATAATGTCCAAAACCATCCAATTTTTACAAAGTATTGATTAAATATATTGTCACTTCTAGAAAAATAACTTTTTGGGAAAGTCAATACATCTGCAATTAGAGACAGTAAAAAGAGAGCACCTAAATAAATAGCTATTTTTAAACTAGTGTCAAAGAACAATATTTTCTTACAAATGTGCACTATCATAAGTATAAGAATTTCTAATATTGACGACGCCTCCCTGATGGGTTTAGTACCTTTTGCATCTGGTAAGTCATCTTGAAATTTGTAATTCATTCGACTATTTTTGTAATGTGCTCTACTTGTCATGATTTTGTAAGGAATTTTACTTTATTCGCAAATGTTGAATCGTTTTGTTCACACATGAAGAAACTTTGACAGAAGTCACTAGTTACTCAATAGGCGAAACTCGACAATGACAAAACTGACAATTTACTCTAGGGCTTGACAAACATTGTTGCATAGAATTATCGATATAAATTTAAAATGATTAAATGCGATGTTATAAAATAAAATGTTATTGCTTATCTTTTCTACTTATACTCTATTTACGGAGCCATGATGTGAAAGGTAAACCAAAAAAATAAATATATATATACAGGCTGGAAGTGTCAGCACCACTTTAAATGAAACCACAGTTTTAACTACTCTATAAATTGTATTAGCAATTAAAAAAAATCTTCCCAAAAATTAAAAAGTGATTTTTTCAAATAAAATATTTAATAAAATTATTGTTGTAATACGCCATTTGTCAAGAACGACGCAGGCACACATAAACCTATCAAAGGGAAACCGACACATACGCCTCAATCCGAAATCAAATCAAATCAAATCAGCTTCACGCTTCACACAGCAGAGTAGACAGAGGGAACCTGGTGTCAAGACACTCCTTTTCCCACTTTCCGCCGAGTTCTGGAGGCATTGCGTGTTGAGTGCCGGAACTCAACGCCGCCGCCATTAATTTAAATAAATATTTCATTTCCTTCCTCAGTTGCGTTTAAAGTCGCACCTCGTGTCACTGCACCATGACGGCCTCATTAAATAATTTAAGTCTTTTGGAAATTTATTTGATTTCGCAAAATTTATTATATTTAAAGAAAAATATTTAGCTTTACGGTAGTTAGGTAGACGGAAAGTACGCGTGCACGGCAACCTTAGTTTTTTCTAAATCTTATACTGTTATAGCAATTAGTAAATATTCTTTTTTAGCTATTTAATATAAATTAATTTCAACTAAAAGGTAATTTTAATTAATATTATGTTAAATTCTCAATGTGGACTTATGGACTTATTTATTCAATACCACTCCAATGATCTAAAATGCATCTTTTGTCGTGCTTTTGTCTATGACGTTTGCGTCTGTCTATAACTCTGCAATACTTTTCTAATTTGTGGCTAGATATTTTCCCTCCTTTGCTGGTACTTTTAATAAAATAACTATTTAAATATTGTTGAATTATAATTCCATTATTGTTTACGTTCCGAAATTTAAAATGCGTAAAATATCGAAGAACCGTGTAGAAGATGATGTTGTTTCATCTACAAACGAATCCGGATCAGTTGGTAACGAAGAGCGCGGTGATAGAAGCGACTCTATAGAGCAACCAAAAAACGATGACAAAAATGATAAAGACGAAAATCATGATGATGATCATATATCTGAGTCTGATGTATCTAAAGATGCACCAAAAAAGACTAAGGCAAAAAACAAAAGTAAGAAAAAGAAGTCCGAAAAAAGCAATAAAAATGACGCCGAAGAGGAAGAGTACGAGGTACTTTTGAGTTGTGTAAACAAAAGTGTAAACTTTACCATAATTTTTGTTCAACATCATTATTATACTAATCTATCATTTATTATACTAACTAGCAATCTTTTTCTTAGAAGTATTATTAGTAAAGTTGTGTGCACGCGCATATATACATGTTAAGTTAGGATAGGATATCAGAATTAAACATATATAATTATTTCTGAAACTTATTTTATTATTTACAAATAACAAGTACAAATAACAAAGTACAATAACATTTTATTAAATATTGAAAAATTCTGTAAACAAAATTTTTGCTATTGAATTACAACTACAACTTTATTCAATCATTTATTTATAATGTGTAATTTTATATACAGGTTGATAAAATAATTGATTCAAAAAGGATTAAAGGCAAGGTACACTATTTAATTCGCTGGAAGGGGTATTCTGCTGATAGTGACACATGGGAGCCGTACAACACATTGTCATGCCCAGACTTAATCCAAAAATTCAATGATGAAGTAAGTCAGAGTATAAAACATTTAAGTTATTTAATTATGACACATGTATGCCTCATTAGCATAATTAATATTATTCATTAATAAGGATATAATTAATAATGCTAATGTTGAAATATTTTTTTTATTATATATATTTAAAATTTAACACACTTGTTATTTCAGAAAGAGAATTCAAAAAATTCTAGGGATGGCAAAAAAAGAAAAGGATCTAAAAAGGAGACTAAATCACCAGCAAAGAAATCAAAATCGAATTGGGACAGCAAAAATGCTGATGAAAATGCAGAATATGAAGTAAGTTCTTCTATAAAAGGTATAATGATGCTATCATAGGACACAATATTTTGAAATGTGCATGGGAAACTGAGTACTTTAACTAAGTATCTAAGTAAGTGCCTTTTGCCTTTCTGCTATAAGTAGGATACAGTGTCAAATAAAAAAAAATAGTCAAGTGTGGGTTGGTCTTACTCACTGAGTATTCTGTACCAAATTCATTATCATAGGTTCCCAGGAAGTTAAGGATAATTTTTGATATAAGGGGAGTCTAGTTATGACAGTTTTTTTTTTCATTTGCCTATATTAGCCGATGCATTAGTGCTTAGTATGAAAGACACTCTTGAAAATGTAATATGCATAACTAAAATTTTCAGATAATTTGAAATAATACTGCTGAAAACTGTGTATTTAAACTGGGTATACAGAGGCACTAGTGTTAAGACTGTCTCCAATTCCTATGCATTGCCTAATCTTTGAAGACAATGATTGCAGAAATGAAGCAGAGCTCAGCACCACCTTTTTTACCAGAATAAGGAAATGAGAAACCTTCCTCTGAGTGGGTTATCAAAACCCACAATTTCATAAACTTATTACAGCTGGACACCTTTCTGGTATTCTACAGACTTTTAAAACTTTTGTACTAAATATGTGTGTGTTTATGATTTCTAGGTAGACCGCATTCTTGAAGTACATCACAAGAAAAATGGTGTTAGAGAATTTCTTATCCACTGGAAAGGATGGTCCAACACATTTGACTCCTGGGAACCAGAAAGTAATTTGAATTGTCCAGAATTGATTAAAAAGTTCATGGACAAGGTAATATGAATATTTTACTATCTATACAGTCTTTCCTGATCTTATGGCATAATATGAAATTGGTTTCCTATATCATTATTAGACATTTCCTTTTCAATACATAAATAATATATTCATACATTTTTTTTCAGCTTCACATTGTATCCCCAACACAGCAGGGTAGGCAGAGGGAACCTGGTGTCAAGACACTCCGATCCCCACTTTCCACCGAGTTCTGGAGACATTGCGTGTTGAGTGCCGGAACTCAACGCCGCGCTTTGCCTTGACATCAGAGAGAAAAAAAACAAATATTAATATAAATAAATATTTCATTTCCTCGAGTGGAAAAAAGTCGAAACTCACCTGTCGATTTTAGGAAGGCCAGGACTGGCCTTTTTTAAATTTGATTTTATTTAATTTTACATCTATTTTTTCAAAAATCATAGAACTTAATAATATTTTTTTAATATTGAATTCAATACTAGCAAAAGAGGTATACTATTACTATTAAAAAATAATAGTTTAATTTCTTTTGTTGATAAAGATAGAGAACCTAGTGATACTAGGTTAGGTACTAGGTTCTGCACTTTTTAGCCTAATTTGAGACGATAAGAGAGATGTGTGAGCAGAGATTCAGTCTTCTACCGCTAGTTCTTTTGTCTGTGTGTTGACTGTTAGTCATCAATTTACTATCTTGCTATGTCCCGCACATGGTAGGGTAAGCAGAGGGAAATTAGTCTTTAGATACTATGTTTCAAATGCACAAAATTTTCGAGACTTGGCGTGTTGAGTGGCGAAACCCAACGCCGCGATTTGTCTTGTTACCAGAGCGGGGAAATTATATTATTCTTTCCCCGATTTGGTTTACAAACTCTGTCCTACACTGTGCCATAACTAGTGTTTTTAGGGTTCCGTACATCTTAAGGAAAAGAGGAACCTTTATAAGATCATTTTGTTGTTCGTCCATCTGTCTATCTGTCAATAGCCCTTATTTCTAACGCTTGGAGATATCGAGTTGAAATTCAAACCATATACTCAGATCTATGGCCACATGATTTCCTAAAAAACACAACATTTATTTAAAAAAATACGTGTATATAAAATTTTATATTAAAATGGAATCAGGTGAAAGCGCTCTGGCTATCTAAGCTTTAATTTCAGAAAAAGCTCGAGACCTTCAATTTTTGTACGAAACTCTCGGTGGGCTAGCCTGACTTACGCTTGTCCCGTTTTTTTGTGTGCCTTTCACGAGCAGCGTATATATAGTAAAATATTTTAAACCCACACCTAAAAAAATTATCAAGATTCGCCGGCAGTTTAGACGTAGGATTTTTTTTCGTTTCACAATTTTTATTCATATTGTATTACGTGTGACGCTGTTACGAATAGATAGAAATAACGTAAATACCTACTACTAATTATACAAAAATACTATTAAATGTTGCCGCTCTGCCACTTTTCATTCTCAAAACACATACCGAAATGAGAAAGATATATTATATTTGAAAAAATGACTTTTTCATTTTTGGCAAAATCTCTTTTATTTTAGTTGTATTAGGCTTTTATAGAGTAGTTAAAACTGTTTTCATTTAAAATGGTGATGAAAAAAACACCATAAAAAAAGCATTTTTTTGTTTTAATTTTTCATTTATATACAATGTATTCAAGCTGCTATATAAAAAAGATCACTCAAACAATTTTTTTTATATAATACACAGATTACTATGTAGCATTATACTGTTTTTTGAATTTGAAGGTTGATGCTGCTCGTTCAACTGCCTCTAGGAATCTTAGAGTGGCTCCAGAAACCACAAATCGTTTC
The DNA here is from genome assembly GCA_013403705.1 of Heliconius hermathena. Lineage (NCBI taxonomy): Eukaryota > Metazoa > Arthropoda > Insecta > Lepidoptera > Nymphalidae > Heliconius > Heliconius hermathena. The sequence goes on along the minus strand of JAAIXJ010000026.1, from coordinate 1,069,320 downwards.
ACTTTGCAGGATCCAAGTTCAGGCCGCCGACTCAGCAAACGAAGAGGCCAACGCCAACGGTAACTTTTTCATATCATTTACACTACATTACTAATTTTTTTTCGAAAATATATATTCACTTTTCTGGTATGATAGAAATGGTGTTTTGATTAATTAATTTTATCCAACCAACAACGGAATCCTGGCTCCCTAATTGTAACCACAATGTATGTTTTTTTCTACAAATTCTGATAAACATAATAAAATATAATATCAAAATCAAAATATGCTTTGCTCGATTAAACCATTACAAGCACTCTTGAATTCAAATTATTGAGAAAAATCAGAAAGCAGTTCTGCTGAGAAGAGCAGCCGAGAAACTCAAAAGTTGCTCTTTTCAAAATATAATTTATTAATAATAATAATTTATTTTTAATTCAATTGCTTCCCAAGTGAACAACAATAGTATTTTATTCCACGCGCTATTATCATTATGGTATTCTTTGATTGAATAAGCAATAGGTAAGCTTTTAGTAATTACTAACTTATATATTTTTTTACTCGTAAACTGTAAATTAATCCACTGGCAAATGGATTTTATTAAATATATGTATACCATGTCCCGTAAATGATTTAGTACCTTTTTGAAGACGAAAACTAGAGAGTGATCAGCTTGTTTTTATTTCAAATTCAATTCAAATTTCAAATATTTATATATTTCTGTTTGTTCTTATTGTTATTATTATATTGTTGTACTACTGTCTGCAACCGTAAGAATAGCTTTTATTAACGGCACTGCTTTTCTTTGAATTTTCAAAATTCGATTTCAGCATTGTTATAATACCAAAATACATAATAGTATTCTATAGAAGAAGATGTCGAGTCGAGCAGTGTTATCATTTGTAAGTTGCTTCACTTTTCAAATAGCATAAGCAGCGGAGCAGCTCAGTCTGCCCACAAGAGAAGTTAGATTGGGGGTTTCACTGAAGTGTCAAATCTAGGGTCAGTCCCAAAAGTTGAGTTGAGCCTCTGTCTCCTACATTGGGCATAGTTTACTATGCTATACATTTAATTTTTTAATCGCGTTAATGATTAATAGTAAACCTTGTGTTAAACTTACTACTACTTAATTTCCGTCACAGTTATCTTTATTACGATCTAATTTAAATATTAAAGAAGCATTACATCGCATAAATGCTTTACATAAAAATCGTCTAATTGGTTTTTTAAAATGTAATAGCATATATATATATATATATATATATATATATATATATATATATACATATATATAGTTATAGTGATTACAATCACACGTTTATAACATGTGGTTATATATGATGGTTGTGGGTTCGATTCTCACTCGGGAAAATGAATTATTTTTATTTTCTGTTATCGAAACAAAGCAAGACGTTGAGTTTCGTCACTCAACACACAATGTTTGGGATTCGGGGCAGTGGACAACGGATGAGTTACTTGAAATGAGGTTTTCCGTCTACCGTGCTTAATGCGACTATAGAGTGAAGCTGTAAACTTTTAAATAATAATTAAAGCAAAAAAATATATATTAGTCACTATAACAGTCAATGTAACTAATAAAAAATATGAACTAATAAACACTAACTACTAATTGGTGTAACTCTTAATAAAATTAACTATAAGTTTTGTTGAGGAATTAATTTCTTATTAAAATGTAAGCCATATAATATTAGAAAAAATAAAATAGATTTACGAAATTCTTAGAGTTCAAGATTTTTATGTGTATTTAACGCAAATGTAATACTTCAATATTGTTAATATAATATAGTAGTAGTGTAGTGTCGTCGGTCAAGCGCGGAGTATCTTTTGCTTTGACCAAACCGGCCTACACCTATTGATTGTACTGCCAGCAGCGTCACTTATTTAATTCTTAATATTAAAATAAAATATTGTTGCTAGGTGTTCGATTAATTAAATGTAAAAGATAAATTTGTAAGACAGAGAATTAAAATAGTGTATGATATGATAAAAAAAGAAAAACATATATAGATATTTTATTTCCTCTTTTTTTTTATTAAATAACACAAATATTAATTATTACCTCGAACGACATACATCAAAAGAAGTTAAGATTATAATATTTTTTTTTTTGGTGGATTTTTTTTCATTCGTTTTAATGATAAATTTTATTTTAAAAGGTTTATTGTCGTATTACATTCACTTAATCGTTATATAGCTGTTAAATGATATATATGTCGAAGGCGCATTCAAATTAAAAAACGTCGCTGCACTTTAATACGCCTCCCTACCGTTCAGGCGGATTGCAATCCGACTGGAACAACTTACGTCGTAATATAATATTTAAGCAACCACAGGTTGCTTAAATATTATTAGTCAACATAATGGTGAGAATAGTTAATAAGCAATGAGTTAGGTCAAAGTAACAATCAACAACATCTCCATAATTGCTCTCTTTATATGTTTTTTATTACTAATATTACATGTATATTTAGTGAAACATATAAATTTATTCAAATACTAGCGGCACCTGCTCGTTTTCGCTCGCTTGAACTATAAGAATATTTATTTAAGTGTATTTAATAAAAACTTATTAATTGCTTTGGTATGGTTACCTATTCTGTAATGCACTAAATAAATCGTAATTGAGGTCTTTTCTTAATTTATTGGTATTTTAAAAAGAAGTGTAAGTTCGTCGTGTGTCGTAGTCCGGACAAACAGAGAGGAGGAGAACCTGTCTTTGTCTGTTTTGCAGAGAGCAGTGTAGCATGGTTATTTCGAAGTTACATACAGACCTTTCAATTTTATTTGTATGTATGTATAGTTAATTACAATGAAATAATCTTCAAAAATAAATTTCCTTAATATGACTCGGTTCTATAGTTGACCTCATATAGTCAACTTAAATTGAGAATCCTAAATCTTAGAATCTCGGTGATTTCATACACAATTTCATGTTTTTTTTATCATTATACAAAATTATAATTTTACAAACAATATCAAACAACAAATCATTGAAAACTTTTTGTTTCGCCAATTAAATAAGACAGTTGTATAAAATAATTCTTATCAAGTAGCAATTTTGTTGAACAACATTAAATTGATATAACTTTTTATTTATGAATCGATTGTACTAAAACAACACTAAATGTTAAGTGAAGAAGATATTTTTTTTCTGTGGGATGTGGTGTGTAGCCATATGTATATACATATTTAATCTTTTTGCTTCGGAAAAAATATAAGGTACCAGACCGATTAACCAAATACAGTCCAAATCGCTGGGCCTATAAAAATTAGAAAAATTAAAATATTTGTATAGTATCATTTATATTGTTTCAGCGTAAGATATGACAATGCAGAGTAACGCGAGTTGTTTTCGGAGTGACTGCTTATAATAAATTCAAGATTTAGTTGTATAAGCACATTACATTATACAGTTTATGTAAAGATTAGTTTGTAAAATATTATTATATACTGCTGATAATAACTCTCTAAATGTCCTCCATTGCGCATATGAATTTTAACCTCATGTTATCTCATGACTTGTGGACATAGGCATAGAAAGGGAGGGAGAGGTGGGGGGGGGGCGACTTTTCCAAAAATTTTATTTAACCCTTTCCTAACGAACATACGAAAATTAATAAAAAAGAAAGTTTTTATGATTTTATATGGGTAAGGGAGNAAAATTTTATTTAAATGCCTGAAACTTAATTAATAAAAAGTTTGCTCCGAGGAATTGGAAAAACAACATTTACACGAACATATCTGTGAAAATCTAATCTAAATTCCAGGTACCCCCCCCCGGAAATATCTTTAGATACGCCCATGTTCATGGACTAGCATCTATCATAGTTTGTGAAATATATAACATATATCTTTTGAAATATGATTATCACTGATATTTAATTTGGATATGTTGTTGAAAAAATGTTTCGATATAAGTATCTACTAGTCAAAACACAAAACTAATATCGTTTTCCGGTTATCAATAACCAGTTTTGTGTTGACTGGAATATTTTATTTCATTTATAATCTAAAACGAAACTTATAAGAAATTTACAAATATAAAACCGGGGTATTCATTGGAAAATGAATTCGCATATTTGATCTTAAACATAGATATTTAGCTTGTAATACAAATTTATATTATATGTAAAGTTTTAATATTTGTGTACCGAGAAATTCTAATTATATTAGCATATTCACGTTACAATATTTTTTATTTCATTTATGACGTTTACTTCCACTTATGTTACTTTGTAATGTAAATAAGCAAATAATCTATGGCAAATATAGAATTTAACAAAGGTGAAGAATTTAGAGAGGTAATTTATATAGATATACGTTTTTTTATATTTACTATATTTTATTATTTTGGCAAGTATTATTGCTGTTTTATTTGTCTAAAGTTATTTCGTGTGCTATTTTAAGGTAAATATGACATATAGAGAAATTATAGACTAGAATAAGCACCATATTTTTTTGTAAATATCTGTATTATCGTGTAGGCATATGCAGATTCTTTGAACTATTACTAAAGATAACCTTTATTAAATAAAGAACATTTCTAAGTTTAATGTTCTGTATTTTTTTCATTAAGACCTTGAATGTTGCAAATGTTAAATTTATTAATATCATGTGTAACAGTAAAGTACAGATATTATCTTTATATACAATTTATAATTGTGTAATTGTGTAAGAATAGTATAGTATGGATTTTTCATTTGTTTCATGTATGTTTGCAGTAAGAATAAATTATATAGTTTATTTCACATAAGAAGTTTTATTTCAATAACATTTCCTTAAATAAAATTTTAATCTTTTATATACATACATGTATACACGTATACATATAAAAAAAGTTAATGTCACTGTTATAGTTGCAATAATATACATATATTTAACACTTTAATTCACATTGTATATATAACTTTTAGTGGCATTTATATCACTTTAAGTAGATGTGTGATATCTAAATTGAAACTATTCAGGTTATAAATTATTTTTATCAATATGATGAAAATGACTAACATGGTACGTTATCTTGTGTCTCAAATGATGTAACAACTTGTCTGGCACTCAAACAAATTAAATTAACTTTGAGTTTAATTAAATGATCGTTATGAAGTTACCAGTTCAAACAAGTCTTCAAGTATTTACAAAGAGAAAGTGTATACTGTCCATAATTTTGGTTTGCTTGTGTATTTAATAGAATGTTATAATTTCTAGGAACAAGGTATAATATATACTAACTAGCTACAATAATAATGCCGGGGCTATACGAGTCCCTCCAGGTCGGGACGCGGCGGGGCCACGAGTTGCAGGTCGTACTGAAGAGGCGGGGGCTCGTGGCGGCGCGGCGGCGGCGGCAGCGCCACCACCTCCGTCGGCACGCGCCGCCCGCACGCGCACGTCACCTCCGGCGCGCACTCCGCGTGCACGGCGCGCGCGCAGTGCCCCGAGCGCGCGCCACCATGCGGCCCCAGCGGGGCGCCCAGCGCGCGCCCGCAGCGNAGCCGCCGCGCACCGCCGTGCCGCGCCGCGCCGCCAAAAGCGCGCGCGCCAGCGCCTCGTGCGCCTCGCGCCATAGCACGCGCGCTGCGCACTGCCAGGCGCCGCGCCGCGCCTCTCCGCCGCGCACCACAGCGCCCGCCACGCGCAGCGACGCGCACGTCTTCACTACCAGCTCCTCCAGCGGCAGGTACTGCATGGCTTCGAAGAGTAGCGAGGGCGGCACCGCGGCCACGTTGCGCAGCAGGCGCGTCCACAGTGCGGCGGCGGCGTCCGGCGGCAGCGTGGGCCCCACGCGCAGACAGAGGCCGCTCGCCTCGTCCACGAGCCTCGCTTCAGCCTCATCGCCGGCGGCCGCGATGAGCGCCAGGAGGGCGTCGAGGGCGGCGCCGTGGTCGCCGGTGGCCTCCAGGCAGATGGGCTCCGCATCCTTCGGTCCCACCTCCCGAACGACACTGAGCGCGTCCTCCGGCTTGATGATTCCTTGATTTTTGATCAAAAAATCTTTTACATTTGTAGGCCGTGTTAAACTTAAATCTTTCAAATAGATCAACGCTGCGTCGTCCCGCAGACGTCCCATTTCCAATAAACCCTCACAAAAAGCTAATCTTTGATCGACGTCCACCTGTTTCAACATAGACGCTATAGAATCGCTGAATTTCTCCGTCCACAACGCAGCCGCCGACCGCGGTCGTAAACAAACAAGTGCCGAAAAATATGGTTTAAGATAGTCTATGGCTTCGACGTCACTCGCTACTTTAGAAGCTAAATATTCAAAAAATTCGTCGATGTCTTTACTGGATGGTTCTGCAATTTTAAAAAAGTTAGTAATAGCATGGTCGTGGTGGTCTTGCATGGCGTCGAGGCGCCACAGCACGCGCGGGCGCGGCACGGGCGCGCGCGCGGGCGAGCGCAGGCGCGCGGCGGCGATCAGCCAGGCGCGGTCGGCGCGCTCGCACGCGTCTCGACATACCACCTCTTGGATCTTGTTTATGACCTCCTGATCCAGGGGCAACGACCCCGTTTGCAGTTGTCCACATATAAACTCTATTATCTCCATTTTTTTGTCAAGATCCTGTAAAGATTAAGATTCTTGAAGAGATGATAAAGCAGTGTCTTATAAATAGAAACTTATACCTTACTCTTTATGAGAAAAAGTAAGCAATCAAAAAATTTAAGTTTCATAATGTCTGTATAAATGACAAAATGTATTTACAGTTATTTTAAAATGTGCTATATCTCAAAAATTGGTGACTATATCATGTTCAAAATAATTTTCGTTGAGTGCTCATCATGGGTGTACCTGTCTAGAGATATTTTCAGAGGGGGATTTAGTTTCGAACAGATATGGTCGTATAAAGCCTTTTTTTATTTTTCAGAGCTAATGTTGCTAGTTTCTGGGGTGGGCACAGACCTACCTATATATTCCCCGCATATATAGAACTAGCGGCCTAGTCGCGGCTTCGCCCGCATACCAATTATAATTCTTTTATTATGCTGCATTTGCCATAAGATAATCAATAGGAATTACATAATCGATATAATTTATACATTCAATAATTTTGAGAAAGTGCAAGCGCTATGGCAGCTTGCGAGGACGAAAACGGTGGCAGGGACGCCCCCCGCAGGACTCGTGGATATGCTTGCGACCTTATTTTAAATCTGCGTTTTCTCAAAAAGTATACGTTCAAATTATACGCTATAAAAGCCAAAGCGTATTTTCATAAAATTTCTTTGATGATGGAATACCTTTCTATCGTTAGTTTCAATATCTTTATCAATTAAAAAACGATAAAATACTACCTAGCAATTTTCAATTATTTTTTGTCACAAAATGCCTTATTGTGACTTGTTTAAAAGAGATAGTTCGGATCGCAGACTTTTTAGAACTAATAACATCTCTTCCATACAATGTACTGACATATATTTAACTATTTTTGCAGCGCACCCGCTTAAATCAATTCGATGGCTTTCATAATTATTATTGTTACTTCGTTATTTTATGCTAACTAAGACTTACACCATAATGGAATATAGCCTATAGCACTCACAGGCGTTGAAGAACGTAGCTTTCATACAAAACCAAAATTAAGTTAACCAGACCAGTAGATTCAGAAATCTTAGTGTTTAAACAAACAAACTCCTTCCCTTTATTGTAGTAGTAAAGGCTAATGTATTCGTTTTTAATGTCAGTTCCTCGTAAAGCCCACTTATTTTTAATAATTTTGTATGAAAAATAATAAAGCTGATCACAGAATACATCTACCTAACAAGTTAAAAGTATGTAATTTCATATTTTTATTTCCGAAATAACATATTTGTATTACATACTTTTATAAGGACAGACATGGCGCATTTATAAGTGTTCCGCTTTTCGCTATTCGGAGACGAAATCCTAACAACTATTTACATTACACACGCAGACTGAGAGGGACTGGGTAAGCGTGATAGATGATAGCCACAAATTAATTTAAAATAAATAAAATCCGGGCAAAATTATAAATAATTTTAATTTGAATTGTTCCTACAAGCCTTGGGTAGGTTATCTTTAGACCGAAGATCTTCACATAATTTGGGGCAATTTTCGAACCAATTCTTCTCGAGTGACGGATGGTGGACGCCACAATATGTGAGCAAGGAAATAAAAACAATTCATTCCTCCGAGTGCGAATTGATCTCGCAACAGGCATATTTTCATTGTGACGGCGTCTACATTCATATTCAAAATGGGTTAAATTTATACACATAATGTACCTGTCGGAGCCGTGATGCAGTAGCACAAGTGTGTAACTATAACCGCGACGTAATGAACTCTTTAAAATTAGTTAATATTTCCATTTTCGTCGATTTGTTATTAGGCGGCGTTGAATTCTATCACTCAACACGCAATGCCTCAAGAATTTGGCGGTGCGGACAGAACAGAGTGTAGGCCTTCTATCTAACCTGTTAAAATATAAATAAATGTACCTGTAGATGAGGTTCGCAGGCGAGCAGCGCGCGCGCCACGCGCAGGCGGTTCTGCTTGCCGAGCGGGCCCGCGAAGGGCGGGTCGCGCGCGCACTGCTCCAGCAGCCGCACCGCCGCCGCCGTGTCGTGCTGCACCAGTACGCCCAGCGGCGAGCGCCCGTCTGACTGTAAAAAACTAACTTTATTACAGTTCTCTACCTTTTAAAGAAAAACCCGAAACCCATCTATCTGTCTGTCTGTAACGGTTATTACAAACCCGCACTAATAAATACAAAGATTTTAGTTCCCATAAAAAAAAGTTTCCATAAAAGTAAAAGTTTAATAAAAAAAATTAAAAATTAAATCAGCTTCACGCTGTATCCCGCACACAGCAGGGTAGGCAGAGGGAACCTTGTGTTAAGACACTCCGTTCCCCACTTTCTGCCGAATTCTGGAGGTATTGCGTGTTGAGTGATACCGAAATTATCCAAAACAAACGGATAATCCGAAAATCTAACATTCTAAGCCGAAATGTAACATTCATGAATTATAAATTATAATAATATCAGACCTTCAACACGCAACACTTCGGAAATTCGAAGGACATTGGAGAACGGAGTGTCTTAATACTAAGTTCTCTATGCATTCCCTGCTAGGTAACAAAATAAAGTGGCTACCTCCTCAGCCAGCAGGGCGTGCAGCGCGTCGTGGCGCGCGGAGGGGCGCGCGTGCGGGGGCAGCGCGCGGCCGCCCGCGCCGCGCCCCGCCAGCGCGTCCGCCGCTGCCAGCAGCAGCGCGCCGCCCGCGCACTCGCAGCGCCCGCCCCCGCCCGCACCCGCGCAGCCCGCACTCACGTGGCGCACCAGCTCGCGCATCGCGCCGCTGCAGCCGTCTGAAGAACATACATAAGGATATTTATAAACATTTTTTAAGTATTAGGATAAGTTCTCGCTGTTTTTTTTGTTTAAAAAAAAAATGAAAATATAATGCTTACAATGGCATTACTCAAAGTATTGTCCATCATTAGAGACCACTTTCTCCCATCTCTCTGGTAGCAATTGAATCCCCCGTCGGAAAAACGACTCATCTTTCGAGGCAATCCAGGAATCAAGCCATTTTTCGGCTTCTTCAAAAGAATGGAAGCGCTGCTCGCTTAAACCGTGCGCCATCGACCGAAACAAGTGGTAATCGGAGGGGGCTATGTCCGGTGAATACGGCGGGTGGGGTAGAACTTCCCATTGAAGTGTTTCCAGGTAAGTTTTGACTGGTTTTGCCACATGTGGCCGAGCATTATCATGTAATAAAATCACTTTGTCGTGTCTCTGCTCGTATAGTGGCCGCTTTTCTTTCAGAGCGCGACTCAAACGCATCAACTGAAGTCGATAGCGAGCTCCCGTGATAGTTTCATTAGGTTTAAGCAGCTCATAATAAATTACGCCCTGCTGATCCCACCAAATGCAGAGAAGAAGCTTAGAACCATGGATATTTGGTTTTGGCGACGATGTTGATGCGTGACCCGGCATGCCCCACGATTTTTTTCGCTTTGGATTGTCGTAGTGAATCCACTTTTCATCCCCAGTGACGATACGGTGCAGAAAACCTTTTCTCTTTTGCCGTTGAAGCAACAATTCACACATGAGAAAACGTCGTTCTACGTCTCTCGGCTTCAACTCATACGGCACCCAATGCCCTTGCTTTTGGATCATTCCTAACGCTTTTAAACGTTTTGAAACTGTTGACGCATCTACTTGTAACGTTTTCCCGAGCTCTACTAACGTCTGACATGGATCTTCTTCAAGCAATGCCTCCAATTCTTTGTCTTCAAATTTTGTCGGTGCTCCAGAACGCTCTTCAAGGTCAAAATCATTACTTTTGAAGCGCCTAAAACAGTCTCTGCACGTTGTGTTCGACAAAGCATTGCCACCATATGTTTCAACGAGAATTCTGTGTGCTTCTGCTGCAGATTTTTTCTGAATAGAGCAGTGCAATAAAATTCCCCGCAAAAACACTTTATTTGGCACAAAAGTACACATTTTCACAAAGGGAAAATAAATATGTAGTTGACACTGTAGTAAACACTATTCTACTATAATTTGAGGTTACATATAGTACTACTTTGGTGATTCGTTACCGTACGAAATTCCATGCACAGAGTGCCGCAACGCCATCTTTCAAAAAACAGAGAACTTATTCAAGGTCCTAATATAATTCCACACTTAACTGTAGCTACAGAGATGCTAACAACGTAAGTTGTAACAAGCGTATGTCCATACCCAAAGCAGCGGCAATGGCGCCGACGCCCCGCCACAGGCGCTTGTCGCGCGTGAACACGCTCGCGCGGTGCGGGTCCAGTGACGTCAGCGGCAGCGACGCCACCACGCGCTCCACCAGGTCCGGCTCGAACTCCGCCAGACGCTCTATTAGTGCCTATTATGTATATAGGTTAGGTTTTAAATTTAAAATTATTTTGTATATTAAATTTATAATGAGTTATTTTCTTTTCCTCACTCTGCTAATATGCTAATATGCAGGCATTGATTTCAGTCACTGACTTTATAATGCTACGAAAATTAACCAGTGCGTTGGATACGGAGTGTCTTAACACTAAGTTTCCCTTACCGCGTAAAGCTACTCTTATAATCTTAATTAATTACTTGAGTGAAATCAGGAGAAGGCGGCGAGTTCGAAAGTTCACCACGTACTGCCGCGTCTCCCAAAGCTTCCACAAAAGCTTGTTCAGTAGAACAGTTTTCCCAAAGGCAATTCCATAATTCATCACTGAGAAAAAACATATCTAGTTATATAGAATACAGTTTGATTTTATAAGCAATTTTAATATGAAAAAAAAATCAACCCACCTATTATTCGAGACACTGCGTAAGTATCGAAACTCAACGCCGCTCTTTGTCTTTTAGAGCGGAGAATTGATAAAAAAAATTCAATAACATTTGAGAGACGTCCTACTTAACTAATGTAATGTCGCATATTTTGCAGTTTTACACCAAAAAATTCGTAAATTAAGACAGCAGTTAAAAAAAAAACGTTTTTAATATTATATTTCTCTTTCCAAACGTGTGACCTTATTTATTAACAGACCCTTATTAGGGTCATTTTATTAAGAAACAACTACTTAATTATGTATTGAGTATAAGTATTCCCAAAAAAGGATATGTTAAGTATATACCTATAATGGCTTATCATATTAAACAAGAATTTTATTTACTATTTATTATTAAATAATCATACTATATTGTAAGCCTCACCTCATATCATATTTAAGACATAACTTGACAACATGTATAACAACATTTTTGTTGCTCAATATATGAGGTCTATCTGCCAACGTTTCTATGAATTCACTGGCTAACTTCTTCGCTTCAGTGCTTTGGGACGAGCACAGTAGTCTTAAAGCTTGCATATAGCGTCCAGAGGCTATAAATGCTTGGGCTCTAGCGATGAGATCTCTCGGCTTTACACGAACAACTCCTCTGCGACCTAGCAGAGCTAATGTGCCTTCACTTATACAACCACCGCCTAAAGCACTTTCCCCTGCCTTGCACATCGCGCGTGATACTCTCCCATCCGTCCAATGGCCCTTGAAAAATTATTTAACCATTTAACAGTTAGCAACACAGCAACAATTTAAATGTCCAAGTTAATGTATAGGTAAAAAAAGTCGTGTTAAAAAAATTCGAATCCCGCCACGTTCAAATTTTTATACGTTTTCTAAATAAGTATTTTTCATTTTGGTCTCTGTCTGTTTATCTTTCTATTTCTTTGAACTAATGTCCAGAAGTTAAAGTTATGTTAGTTAAGATGTTAGAGTTCAAGAAGTCCTTTTTGGGCGACTTTTTCTTAAAACAACAAAATTATTTATTGCTTAGCGTCGGTTGTAATTAACATTGCAGAATAAATTGCATGTTGCAAATTGAAAAGGTATTTTAATATATTAGTATATATAGACAATATTACAAAAATGAGAAAAAAAGTAATCTATGTCCATGCCAAGACTCTCAATTATTTCTACATGAAATTTTATCAGAATCGGATCAGCGGTTTGACCCTGATTGCGTCACAAACAAACAGATTTACTTTCGAATTTATAATATAGGTATGAGTATAGATAGTATAGATTAAAAAGAAAATATATTTTAATAATTACCTTGAAAAACGCCGACGAATATACAGGTTCTATTTGTGATAGGTCCAGAGGTTTATCGTAATCATCGCCCCACAAACGTAAATTTTCGTTAGAATCAAATATAGCGAGGCTGCCTCCGAGCCACCCCAGCCATATCGGTGTTGCTATGAGTTCCACACGTTGTACCGGCCGGAGGTTGATTGACGTTCCATTTAAGGTTACAGTTAACCACTGCATAGTGTTACCGCGAGCGCATATTAATATTCTATTGTCCATTTCACACCATTCAAGAACAGGGAGTACATCCGGAGGTCCGTCTAAGCGTACCCCCGAGGCTCTGCCACCGGCAACTATAATTACTCGTGAAAGAGTTGCTAAAGCCAATATTCGTGCATCACGAGCTTTCATGGCAACTACTTCGCCCCGAGCTCCCGAAAACAGACATGATACTTTAGCTGAACGAACACCTAAGGGACGTGAAAATTTTATAAGCCACACGGAGCCACCAGTGTCTAGCGCTAGTCCTGATGTACCAGCCCACGTCACTCTAAGTGTGCCCCAAATCTCTCCACCAAGTACAACTTTTCGAAGAATTAAACCTCTTATACTTTCATATTGGTAAACGAGACCTCGTGCGAAACCAGCTAACAGTCGTGTGCTATCGTGATTATATGATAAGCATGTAACAGCCCCATTGTCACCATTTGCATCGCACACCCATCGTAATGTTTGTTCAAAAAACGAGAGTAAGTGACCATGTGCTGTCCCCACAGTAAGTCTTCCTCCTGAACCAATACTTAATGTAGTAGCAGCGCCAGCTGATGAACGTTCCTAAAATACATGATAATACAAATATATGTATATTAACAATATCACCAACTAAATAATAATCAATTAAATTAACATAAACTAGTAACATTAATAGTTATCAGTAGCAGTGTAAGTGAATGTCGTGATACGGCTGCTTCCTCTTTTTTGGGGAAGTACGTTTCGGAGAAAAGGAAAATACGAAATGGATGACGACAATTAAAGAAAGACGAATGCTGGAAAACCTATCTCTTCGTAGGATATCCTAGGTCAGCTTAGTTTATGGATGTTGTGAAAATGATTACTAAAAAAATGGTAAAAAAAATTATGAAGCAAGAGTGAGCAGTAAGAGATTGAAGGGGCTACCTCAGTTGATCTTCGAGAACATAGTATCAACAATGTTGAAGGAAGTTTAAGTATGTAAGAGCATGAACCCTCAGAGGATATGTCCAAGTACAAGGCAAAGTGGCTACCCCTCTAGGGATAAAGTGCTAAATAAATAAACAAATGAAAATTCAACAAAATTAGACAACTGTCATTCAAATCCATCCATTAACACACACACACACATGATATAGAACCATAACAGATCAGCTGAATAAGAAACAAGAAAGTGGCTCCTTAACCAAATTTTTTCAACATGATAACCAATTTCTGATGATATATTATAATACAAGGTATGAAACATCTCATGTGTAACTGCTACTACCAGTGAAACTACAAAGTTATTCTACTAAATGAACATTTTAATTGAATGAATTACATATGGAAATCCTCATCTGTCTGAGATCAGAATATCTCATGTGGAAAGAAAAACCCAATAACTATGCATATTCTGTATACAGCCCTGGATATGATAAATTGTAATAAATAATGTAAGTGTAATGACAAGTTAATTTATCACTAGTCAAGATGTGAAAGTATTCATAAACTAAATTGCCGTGTATATCAATCATTAAAGAGACTAAACAGAGGAAAAGTTCGATAAGTACAATATAACAAGCACTACCCTTGTTCAAAATTTATTTATTTTACAAATTAAATATCATCATTTTGATACATAAATGATATATAAACAGTTATATACACTATGTTTTTGTTAATCTTAATTTTAAATACTAAAATTTAAAAAGAAAAATCTTAGGACTCATTTTCATTGATTAGGGACTCCCCTAAATACAGGCTGCCTATATATGGCATTCAGTTAGTGCATATTTCCCACGCATGACCTAACAACCACTGAAATTCATTGGTTGATGTAAAGCAAGCATGGTACAGTCTTTATGGTATGCATGAATGAGATTCTCCTGTACTCCGCGTGCAGCATGCACTTCCTATGGCGTTCATACACCCACCTTATATTTACGCTATAACAACTATTGAAATTGAGTCATCATCCTTTTTCTCACCTGCGCCTGATTTAATTGCTGTGAAATAGCTTGTAAAAAATCTACTTGTAACGCAGAACATGTAGTAGGTTCTTCAAAAGATTTTATCGAAAAATTTTGTTCACTTTCCAAATCTTCTGAAGATAAAAGTTCTGCTAAAGTTGGAGCTTCACTTGTAGGCAATGCATATTCTACCTCATCCAGCTAAAAATATAGTTGTACCATTATTTATTTTATTTTTTGCTCAAAAATTAAATATTTTAATTATTATGATTTTGAAATAAGATTTAAAATATAGTGGTTTAATTTCATGTTACAAAGAAAATACTCACCTCTTCAAAATCCACGTATTGAAGACTCTCAACTGATTCCAAATCAGAATCTAGTAATGACTGTGTTGAGGGCGTTTTTAACAAATCCATTATTTGAGTTTTTTTAATACTGATTAAATAGAAATAATAAATTTCAATTAAAAATTATAAAGATATATAAATATTCAAGAAATATATTCCTCTTTATATTTTTCCATTTTAAATAATGCTCATGTCCAACGTTTGTAAGTTAAAAACATCTACTAGCAGAGATTATTATACAGTAAATCTAATCATGAAAATATCTATCTAATTATTTATTTCATTATGTCAACTGTCAATAAATGTTAAGATTGCCAGTATTGGTAACGTACTCTAACATACAGTACCTGCAGTTCTCCTCAATTTGTTATTGTTACCCAAAAAAAATACGTCTTATTTAAAACTAGCGTGTAAAGCTGAAATTTTGCTGTGAGATATAAGCTTGGACATTATATTGCACGTTTATTGAAGTGGCATCTATGAACTATCTCTATTTGTTTAAAAATTGGAATTCTCTAAAAATGTGTTGATATGGACAATGACAATTAGTGTAGAATAATGATAAGCATCAATATATATACCAACAATGATATACACATATATATAAAGAATTGAAATTAAATATTTACTTACTAAGCTTCACGTTGTATTACTAGTGGGGAAATTAAAGAAAACGGGGCGGCAAACGCTACGGTTTCTACATACCTCTTTCACCTTATCCACTGTGATCAACTTCATATATACCCTCCGGGGCGTCCTCATGCTTTTTATGTGACCTTTATCTTTGATGCTGTGTTTTCGAAGGTTAACCGAGGTCTCCCCTTACTTTTTTTACCACTCACTTTTCCTTCATAAATCTTTTTTGTTTTGCGTCCGAACTTGGAGTCGAGTCATCGCATAAGATGCTGGAAGTTTTAAGAACCATCGATTAGAGAAGAATAAACGCTTCCTGCAAAATGGAAATGTTAAAGTATGCTCTGCCAATATAATCAAGAATTATATGAGGGAAGCGACAGAAATATTTGGTAAATGAAAACGAGGTTTCAGTTAAAAGTAAGATAAATGGTGGGATGAAATGAAAGACACTGTAAAGAAAAAGAAGAAAGCATGTTAAGATCATAAGGCCTCAGATAAATCTTTTTAAAAAGAAAAACGAAAACCCACAAAATCATCAAACGAAGTACTCGTAAAGATGAAGCGTGAAAAGAAAAGAATAAAACATTAACGAGCAACTTTCGACAAAATATAAAACATTTCTGACGAGATTTTGGTGATTCCCAAAGTTGTTTACTAATTTGCCATACGTTTTACAGCGGTGAGCAGAATTTACAAGGAGATGTATGTATGTGATGACAGAATGAATTAACAGATACGCCGAGTTTTGATATTGCAGATGGCGAAATTAACATACAAAAACTAAAATGAGAGAATGTCATACTAAGACTAAAATGTGATAAGCAGCGGGACATATGGAGTTACGGCCACGTTTCTTGGAGTTGTTCTGATTTCTGTGCAACTTACGCTAAAAAACAGGGGAGGTTCCGAATGATTATCAGTTTCAAGTGAAGTGCAGGCATCATAATTTTTTTATAAAGGCTAAGATTCACAGACACACAAGCTAGAGGGTTATCAATTTCAGTAACATTTATACCTACAAAAATATTAACAAGAAGAATGAAGAAGAGATTTGAAAGACTGCTATGGGAGACCCTTAGACCTGAAAAATTGGCTATAGAGGAAGCTTGATCTTTTTATTTTTAAAAGTGTTTAGTTTTAAATTTATTTTTCTGTAATAGTTAGCGACAAAATACAACAATAAAACTGAAAAAGGCTGGATATTTTTGGCCCCGAACCAAAATAAGAAAAGACGTTTGACAGAGTTGTGAGATATTTTTGGATTCTGTTTATAGAGATTACTCAGCCTGTGTGCCAGGGAAAATCTAATAATCATTATTCTCCCTAAGTGTTATTGCCGTTTTTCATGTAAAATTAATTTCTTCAACCAGAGTCAATAATAATAATAATAGTAATAAATTCTTTATTTACTACCTAAATGTTACATATACACTCTAATTTAGTTGAAATATGGAAAAACAAAACAATAATTTTGTAGAGGTGAGCGTTGGCAGCCGTAGCAGAGTAAACTGTGTCACAGCTGCCAGCATCTTTGCCCCTTAAAACACTATTTCGATGACAATCGTGAAAATACTAATCAAATACGTATTATTATGATGACATAAGCAAAAATAAAGCGATATGTGTGCGTGCGTGCGTGCGGGTGTGTGATTAGAGATGAGATTCTCCGTATCCATGTAGGACAACTTCTGCAACCAGGTTTTAATAACTTCTTTACATTTCGTAGAAGGTAAAGGGTTAACGAGCTCACTTGGTATTTCGACACACGGTATGGCAAACCTTTGGCTTATTGCGCTTATATATAGTCTTAAAGTGAATACTTCTGTGCTTCTACAGTACAACTGATTTTATGAAAAGTTGTCAAACTGTTAAGACTGAGAGCTATTACTGTAAATTAAATCGGTACTGTAACGTCTGGGCTTTCCAAGCATGACTTTTAGTATATCTTTTTGGGCACGTTCTAAGGGAAGTAACAAATTTCTATTTTTTCCCCCCTATACACTGATGCAGTAGCTTACGAGACTTTGAATAAGGGCATAATAAACGAGAAGTAAGGTTTCAAAATTTAGCTGAACTTCTAAGTTTCATATAAAATAGGAATAAGTTTTCTTATTCGGTCAGATATATTATTAATATGCAATTTCCAATTCATGTAGTAATCAACTGTAAGTTCAAGGTATTTGATATTACAAGTGCGAGGTAAACTAGGACAATTGCAATTATCCTGAAAAGTGCAAGTATGTATGTGTAGTCTAATAGACAACTCAGGTGGCGGCTGGGAATTGGATCGATGAGAACCCGTGATGTATTTGGTATTGTCAATATTTAGAGTTAAAAGATTAGCGTTGTACCAGCGTGTTATCCATCTTACCGCATGCTCAGAATAGTGTTTGGCCTCATTTCAATCTCTTCCATGGACTATAAGTGCAGTATCATCCGAATACGCATTAACATTACAATTTGATAATGATGTGGTGCACAAGCTATTAATATATAAGAGGAATAGGGTAGGTCCCAGGACATTGCCTTGTGGTACCCTGAAAGAGATTGCAGTACTGTCACTTATGTACTGGTTGATTTTCGTGCTTTGGGAGAGAGTCGATAAATAAAAGCGAAAGATTCCTAGAGCGTTATCACGTATTCCAATACTACATTGCCTTCTTTTACCATTTTCCTAGTAATGACTTCGCTATCAACGATGTATTTATATAAAATATCTTGTAACTTTATCAAAAACTCACTCAAAGTACATAAAATGTGCTGGTTACTGATTTTGTTCAAAATGTCAGTATAAGTATATATTAATGATCACCGAAACATTTATAATTTAAAAGTAACAAATAAAAATATCAATGACGATTGATGTGCTAAAATTAGATGAATGCAATTTAAGGCTCATTTCTGCATTGCTAAATCTTCCATGGCGCCCGATGTACCGTCGGAGAATAAAGCTCTGCATGCTATTATTATTATAAGCCAAAAAAACAGTAAGTTAGATAACGTCATTTCGAGACAATATTTAAAACAAAAACTCGAACAATCAATGACAGTAATTTCATAAACTTTTTGCGATCGATGTTTGTGTAGCTACACCTAAATTATAAGCACGTTTTATTATTAAAAATTTTAAGTATAGACTTATTTCATTGAAAGTAGTAAAACATTACAAGTTGTAATGAATAAAATATACTTAAATTACGAATATTTAATAAAAGACACGTAGAATATTAAAAAAATTTAAGGTTTTAAAATATATTTTTGTAAGCACTTAATCATTAAACATGTCTAGACTACTTGCTTATTATTTAATTAAGTATTTAATGTAATATTCATCTTCTTTAAATAATTTACTATTTTTGAGTAAACATAAGGTTTCGGAGAACTGCCGTACCGCAATGCGTGCTCTCAATATTGTATTTTGTATAGTCTGTGGTCGAATTTCGAAGAATTCTTTAATTTACTGTTAAAAAGCATATATCGCGTTTAACAGTTGTCTATTGTCAGCTTTTAATTGAAACTCGGTAATATTAAGTAATAAATAACGATCAGTTACCATTTTGGTGCTAATTTGTCTTTAGCGCTGATATTTCGTGTTTTACAGTTATTATTTTAACGTATCATCAGTTGATTATTTAAAGGAAGATATAATGTTTACGGGTTGATCTATTGGGCCAGTCGCCATCTTGTTAAGGTATTATTTTTGGCCCTAAGCTACAAATATAATTTTAAGAATATTGTTAAAAAAATTGTCATAATGACCGATAACACGTCTAAAGAACCTCCATTACAAACAATGAGTGGCATGCCACCGAATCACAACCCGTGGATGTATGGTCTTTATCATCAATACAATGGGTATCACGGTGGCATGTTCCATCAATTTTACAACCATCAATACTTCAATCAAATTGGGAATAACGGAGGATTTCATAACGACGGCCACCATTTACAACAAAATAAGGACGCTCAGTTTTCCAAACCGCCTCCGCCTTTGTTGGGAATGTCTCCACTCGATACAAATCGTCCATTTAATAATCAATCTCCTATTAGGTTTAATCTTTCTGGTAACAGAAAATCAGCTCCCATTCCCCCTAATGAAAACCCTTTATTAAATAATTATAATGTAAAGAAAAAACGAAAGAAAGGAGGCAAAGCTTGTGATGATTCAGAGACGATTTTAATTCCGCCTCTACCTGATCATCCACCGCCGTTACCGCCTTGCCCCCCACCAGATCTTCCTAAACCTCCCCCTCCTCCACTTGATGTCCCACTTCCTCCTCCACTTGCAACTGAAGACATTCCTGAACCATTAGAGGAACCAGCAAATGCTAATAGTAAAGAAAGTGAATTGGAGAATATTGTCCTAAGTGACAATTCTTCAAACTTTTTAAAATCTTCTTCAATACAAACAACTGCAGGAACATGGCCTGAAAGCTTAGAGAGGTACATCAAAAGATGCTATGAAAAATGTAAGACAGCTTTTGATCGTGACCAAATTGATATATGTTTGAAGGGGCGTATTACAGCAGCTGCAAATAAAGATGAAATATGGACAAGAAATTGGGATGAAGAAGCCATTCCTAGTGTACATAGTGAAAGAAACAATTTGTCAGTGAAACCAGTTCATTCTGCATTTCCCTTATATCAAAAATGTGAGGCTGTTTCTGAGCCAAATAAGAACAAAATTACCTCTGCTACTAGAGGATCTCAACAAAGAAGACGTAAAGCACATTCCAGGAGTCGATCAAAATCAAGGAGTCCACCTAGAAAAAGATATAGGTATGTATCATTCTTTAAAGTTTTTAAATAAAATATGTCTTGTTTTTCTTTATTTAATTATATATTTTATTGCAGTACTTCCTCTGGGTCTAGTGATGAAATTGAAGAAAGAAAGAACTTTAAGAACAAAAACCGTCAAAAAGTCAAAGACAGATTGTCATTGGACCAAAAAAAACCAGAGAAATATCAGAAAAATATTAAAAAGAAATCATACAATAATTTTACTGTTGAAGATGTACAAGAAAATGCAGAAAAATTACAAAAAAGGGCTCAGAGATTTGGTAATACAACTGTACCCACCATAGCTAGCTCATTGCAAGTAAATAACAAGAGACTAGAGCCTTGTCCCAAGAGAACAATTGTACAGGATACGGAAGGTGATTATGAACTGAACAACATGCATATAGTGGGTACTTGCACAGATATTGAAAAGTCCTTTTTAAGGTTAACTAAAGCTCCAGAAGCATGTGAAGTGAGACCTGTCACCATATTGAAAAATTCTCTGAAGAATGTCAAAGAACGTTGGATAGATAGGCAAGACTATAGATATGCATGTGATCAACTTAAATCAATTAGGCAAGATTTAACTGTAAGTTACTAACATATATATTTTTTCATTTCAAAGTTCACAATTTACTCTAAATATAGCAGCTGCACATGCACTGACCTATTATGTCCAAATGGCAGCTATTTATTAATGCATTTCTTTGTTATCTATTAATTTTAAACAAATTTTTAATAATATTAGTTTAAATAATAATAGTTTAATTTAATTAATTGATAATAATAATTTATTTGAGTAATAATTATTTATTTATTATGCAGGTACAAGGAGTGAGAGATGGTTTCACTGTGGAAGTATATGAAACTCATGCAAGAATAGCCTTGGAGAAGGGTGACCATGAAGAATTTAATCAATGTCAAACCCAACTTAAAATGCTCTACTCAGAGCTACCCGAGTGCAGAGCAAATGAAGCAGAATTTAAAGCATATAGAATATTATATTACATTTTCACAAATAATACATTAGGTTTGTAGTATATATTAAAATATTGTATGGTGTTGTCTTATAAATTGAGTGAATATTTATGTAAAATTTTATTTTCAGATCTTACAACAATATTTCAGTTTTTGTCAAAAGAAGATAGGGAGAATGAGTGTATCAAACATGCATTGAATACTCGTTGTGCATGGGCAACAGGCAATTTACATAAATTTTTCATGCTATATAAATCAGCACCAATGATGGCAGGATATTTAATAGATTGGTTTGTGGACAGAGAGAGAAAAAATTACTTGAAGTACATCATAAAGTCGTATGTCAATTTTGCTTTATTATTTTGTTATATTGCTTTTCTTATATTAATCACCAGTGGAATGGTAGCTGTTATCCTATATAGGTTTTATTCAATATTTTATTGAATTTATAATTTGCATAGTATTATAAGTAAAGTTATACATAGGATAATTATTAACACTACTTACTAACAACCTAGAATGATAAAAAGTTAACTACTGACTGTGATGGTGTGGGATAATGTTTAGATATTTACAAAACTTCTACCTATTATCAACAAAATTTATTGATATTATATAAGTTATGGTTGTGGTATGATACTAACAACCATAAGACACTAGCCTTCTGTATGAGCGGCCTGCGTAAATGCATTTCCCAGCAAGAAAAAAAATTACACTAACAATAGAATTTTGATTTCTTTGTATTGTTTGCTAGTAAATATGTTCACGTGCAATTCTTCACATCCTGAACATTATATTGAGTCAACCAGATTTATTAAAATTTTCTTTATATAATTAACTCAGAGTTGGTGGACAAGGTCAACCCAAATGGAATAGTTAGAAAATGAATTTTTTATCTTAATCTTTTATGCATGAACTTACAGCACCTTACTAAATCTGCTAACTTAACTATTCCTATTGTTATAGTGCTGAAATAATGTTTTATATGCTTCTTTAAAAAACCTTTTTGTTACCATTTTAAATAGACCCCTACATTTTTATTGCTATATTTAAATAAATATTCAAGCAGTTCATTTGAAATAATAGTCTTGTTAACTTCAATATATTAAAATATTTAAAGCGCTCAATGTATATGTATATTTATTTTATATTAAGTATCTTTAATGATCATTTTTGCTAAATCTGATAACTATTTATATCATTTATATACTTTATAATTAAGTGAATGAAGCCAACCGCATTGGTTGGTTGTTTTTTTATTAACTTTCTATTATATGTGCAGCTACAGACAAAGTGTTCCTGTGGACTTCATCGTTCGAGAGTTGGCGTTTGAGTCAAGTTCTAAGGCTTTAGAGTTTTTAAATCAATTTCCTCTGTCGTACACTGGCAGTGATCAGGCTCATATTGATTGCAAAGCCAGTCTCCACTTTGCTAATCAAAGTATCTAACATAACATCTGTACTTTTGTGCATAGCCGTCCTGTTCAAATAAAGTTGTTTGTATGTGTGGTAATGTAAAGGCAGCATAGTCACAGGGTCTCAGTCATCTATGATGAAATACTTCTGCAGTATCGTGTTTGCGACCTACATCAGTTATCCACCTTCATTTATTAGGCTCAGGCGGCGACACAATAATTCACCATATGTTCAGCTAAATCCTTTGGTAGCAGTTTACAAAGAGGTCTCTGAGAGGAAAATTTGCGGACAAGAAGAAACTGCTCTGGAATAGAAGATTTAGTGCAAAGACATTTAAGCAGTGCTAGACTTTTTAAATAAAAGATTAATTGCATAATATACAATAGGACTTCGATAGTTTAAGTAATGATAGTTTGTATATACAACACAGTTAATTTTATTTGTATATACTGAAATTAGTATTAATTCAATTTTTAAATTACGCATGTAGTTGGTGTTTAATAAATGATTGTTTTTATTTATTTATTTTATTCAACCTTGTAAGATGCTATATGAAAGTGATACATTCATGAAGTATATATTAGTATAATGAGATAGAATAAAATATTATTTTGCCTTAGACTACAAATTTAGATATAGTAGAATTTCTGTTACAACCTTGGTTTTTAAGTAGTTTCATTTTAATAATCAAGTTCTCTGATAATGACTAAATAACACGGTAACCTTGACTTGTAGAATGCTGTTTAGTAAGCATTTGTGATTATAGTAGATAAATAAATTATGTTCACGCTGTATTCCGCACACAAAAGGGTAGGAGGGAATCTAGCGTTAAGACCCTCCGTTCGCCATTATCCGTCGAATTCTGGAAGCCGAACGTGTCTCGATTCCAGAGCGAAATAATAAATTTAAATAAATATTTACATTTCATCGAGTAAGGTCGAACCCAAGATCAGTCAATCATTCAATTGCAGTAGATTCACTTATTTATTCGTTAAAGTTATCAGCCGAATATTTAAAATAATTTAGTTGTAAATTTAAACTAGAACCACACGACCTTAATCTTTAGGGTATTGCAAATCCTTATTTAAAAATCGAAAGACTTGATTGACTTGTAAATAATCTGCATTCGTCATATAGCATAAATGTCTTTGTCAATGGGTTAAGATAGTATAGTGGCGTGCCACAGTATGTGAGAGTCAAACTAAATGCTGGGTTGTGAATTTGATCTCCTCCAGAAAACGAATTATTTTCATATAATTAGCCACTCAACAAGCATCATCGGGCGCGAAGTGAAGATTGCAGGGGTGTTTTAACACGATAAGCCATGAAACTAAAAAAACTGCAAACTGAATAAAAGATTTATTAACCGAGATTCAATGTTGATTTACACAATAACAATACATCTAAGGTCATATTTACACAATCATAGTAAATCAAATAATATTTTAACAAAATACCTACAACAAAAACAACATAGTTATAAATAAATATACAATACGGCCGACGAGTCGTGGCCACTCTGAAGTTAAGTTTATTTAACTTTTGTGCACAAACGTTCAGAAAACTCAGGAAGAAAATAATTATTTTCGTTTAATTATAATCAAAAGTAACCAAACTCTTGAAATCAAATTGCACCGCTATCTACAGCAAACTTTAGGGTGGCCACAACTCATGTAATTATTGCACAGTATGGCTAATGAGTCAAGTCAAACATCACATTGAAATTAGGTTTCCTGAATTTTAGCACATCTCTGGAAGAAGATAATCAAAAGAAAAGTTCTTTAAATCAAGAGTATCTACTGCCAACTTCTTTGTAGCCTTTACTCATTGGCCGTGGTGTAATATGTGAAAAAATATGACAATTACAATTAAATAATACAGTTTCCATATACAAAAACAATATCTTTACATTTAGAGCAGTATATTATAGACATATTCTTAAAACTAAACCTTATCTACTTTTCTACTAGTATCTATTTTACAAGTCATTTTAAATTAAAAGTTTAACGACTGAAGAATTGACAGAAGAAATTGCCAATTTATGTAAACATATTAGTTAAAGATAATTTAACAGACTCTAGGAGTCTGCCGAAGTCCACTGTGAGTCGCAAGACCCATGATTTCCTATAAATTTGTTGTTTGAATATTTTTAAGGACTTAGTAAATAATTGATAGTATAAAATTTAATTTAAATTACATTTATTACATTATTAGAAATGTGGTAAGCATACTTTGCCCGCAAATAACTCTGATATTACAGTTATCCATAATGAAAGAACAAATAATATATATGATATTCCAACTTGGTGGCTGTTTGGAAGTTGGTAAGGCTGTCCCCCAATTTCATCCACATGGAATCCCATAGGAAATATAACTGCAGCTAAACAGAATACAACCACTGTAAAAGAAATGTTATTACTTAAACATAATATTCATTATATATAGAATAAAGTATAAAGGCAATATATTGTAAAAGAAGTTTTTACCTTAATAGGTATCAGAATTTTCATTGAATTATCACTGAACAATGTTAGATAAAAATTTATATGTAAAATAATTAATAGCAACATTTTCTCTAGAAAATCTATTGTCTTCCTATTATTGTGTTAAAATAGTATTATAATAATTAAAAAATTTCTTACTTGCAGCAAATCCAACCCAACGCGCATAAGGTATCACATTGCGATCAAAATGGCTTGATGCTAAAAGAATTACAGTTGTAGTTATACAAATGCATCCCATAAAGATGCAAATCAAGGCCAATAGCCACTCTGGCTGTAGATCAGGAGTAAAGCAAACTTGTGGACGGTTGTATAAAGTTATGCATGACCACATCAATCCTAAGCGCGTGTCACCTAAGGACCAAGGAAAACTATGTTATGGGTGCTGGGAAAAATTAAAATTGCAAAATATTCTAAATTATCTTATAACAATTTAGTTTTTACATTGTACTTTAAAATATTAGTACCTCCAACATCCGTAATTATCCAGTCTGGCATTGCAAGACTCACAATAGCGAAAACATCTGCAGCCATGAAAAGCGTTCCAGATATAACTGTAAGTTTATCCATTTTACAGAAAAAAATCGCTTCTAGAGTAAAAGGAAAGATATCAATCAGTCCAAATTGTTTTGTTTACATATTTTCTTAAATTTTCGTCATAGATAATACTTCCTACTCACACTGGCAATAAAGTACAGTACAGACTACACTACTACAATACAGAGGGAACAAACTACAGACTACAGATTTTTTTAATAGCTTGAAGTTTGCGATGACAGCTGCAAAATAATCTACCAGTGTCACGCATAGTAGAAAAAAAAACGAATGATATGAAGCAGTAAATTTTATTTTATGAAGAAGTAGAATATTATGAACTGATAGAGTAATTGGACTGGTTCAAACACTAAAACAAACAAATGTTATATTAGTAATATACGTACAAAAACAAATTGCTAATACTATACATGTTACATTAACAGGACGCTATACATTAAAAGGAAAGTTATCATATAGAGAGCAATTAAATATAACGTGACCATTCTTTTAACGTGACCGTCAACCTGGCAGTGACCATTCTTTTTTTGCGTCAGCAATAAGTTTTTTACGTTTGATAAAGTGAGACTATTTTGTCATTAATTGAATTATTATTAATATTAACTAGCAGCCCCATGCGGCTAGCTCGCTTGAAATATACAAAATAATGTTTATTTAAGTGTATTTAAGAAGAAACCGGCCAAGCGCGAGTTGGACTTGCCCACCGAAAGTTCTATACTAATTTCAATACTGTGATGAGAAATATCGTACAGGTCTTTATGTTGCGACAAATAAAGTGAACAAAATTAAGTTTGCGGGCATATACTCTTAATCTAATCTAGCTTGATTTGATATATTAACAAAATAAATCAAGGAATAATTGGTTTTATTTAACTGAAAAAAATTACATGACATTCTCCCCTTCTAATAAAATAATTAATGAACATATTTTCGATCAATTATACCCTAGATCAGTGGTTCCCAACCAATGGTCCGCGCACCACGCGGACGCGCACGCAGAAGCATAAATATGGTCCGCGAACGATTTTAATTTTATTATGACTGGACATGGTGAGGCAAAGTTTCTGTTTAATTATAACAGTTAATTTTTATTGCAAAGCTACATGCACAGTGGTCCCTGCTACCAAGAATGATATAAAAGTGGTCCTTGATAAAGAAATGGTTGGGAACCCCTACCCTATATGAAGGATTACAGTCTAAAAAATGGCAAGAGAAATACGAGCACGAAAAATTTTGTGTTCTTATTCGATTTTAGTATGGTCCACTCTCAGCCAACGTGCGGACGTGCCAAAATGCCTCAGTGTGCTTTATAAAATCAGTGTTAAAAAATTAAATACAAATATTTCATCATTTAGCCAATATTTGCGACTACGAAATTAACCCTCTGCGATTGTTGGTGCTTAATTTTCGCAATTATACTGACGCGGCATCATTTTACATTTTTCAATTATGATGAGAAGAAAATGTCTTTGTTAGGTTTTGAATATTCTTTAGAAGCAAGATTTTATATTTTTCTTTTTATTATTAGCATAAATATATATACGTAAGTTAAATTAAATTCTAAAATAACAGGGGCAACATATTATATAAAATAGAATAAATATAACCGTTTTTTTGAAATGGCAGTCTAGTATCTTAACGTTGGCATGGTAGTCCCCTGGACACTTTTCTCCCGCTATGCGCCCGTGGGCTCCCTGCCACACTATCCGATGACCACCACCTGTCACACTATCCGATGCGTAAGCTCATTACGATAAGGTACTGAAAGCCGCAGTGCTTAAATTTGAAAACAGTGGTAATATCCTGAATTTTATAAACCACGTCAGTCTTAGAGGGTTAAAAGTAAATAGTTAAAAAGAAAAATTTATCGAAGTTGAAGGAATAAAATGTTTTATATCTATTACGCACTATACGAAACTAAGCCTTAAAGCACTGTTATAAGGTTAGATTTTATTGAAATGATCTTATGTCATAAGTCTGTGTGTAATAATATTTTGAATTTCTGTTTATATTGACTGGTGCCATATTTTTATGCCGTATTTGTATGCAATCCTTTATCTAGGTTATAATTGATCGAAGCAACATATAATAAAATATTATAAAAAGTCATTAAGATTAGTCCGAAGTTGTTTATAGCTTTCCGAAAGACGAACTTTTGTCGGTGCTTGATCTCTATCTTCAAAGACAGCTTGTTCTCCTTCTAAGTCGTCATTACTTTCGTTGCCATTATGTTGTAAAAGTAATTAATTTTCTAATGGTTGTGATATTGGTGCTAAACGTCTATTAGAAACTGTAGTCTATCTCCCATCGGAAAGACGAATATACTAATAGTTAGGGTTGGCTTCTAATAACTGCTCTTCTTCGATTAACGGTTCTGATGTTCTTTTTCATGAAAACTCTTTCTGAGTTCATTAACCAGCACGGTAAAGAATCTCCATTTGAAGAGCGTTGGCTATAACTAAATATACGATCATGTGGTGTCATGTTCGTGGCAGTACTATTACATAGTAGAGACCTTATGACATAAATAGCAACCAGAACTACTTGTTCGCACTTCTAAATACTGAGTGTCTTAGCACACAGCGCTAGTTCTATAGACTTCCATAAGGTACTATTAAAGCGCTCTGTTTGACCGTTTCCTTTTGGATTATTTGGAGTAGTTCTGCTACATCTAATGTCTAATGAAATTAAATACTGTTTGAGATCCTGTGATATAAATTATACCCCTCGATCTGAGTGTACGTACAAAGGAGTTCCAAAAATTGAGAATAGCTTTTGTGAACACTTTATTAATAGGACCTTGAATAAGTTTCTTGTTTAAAAAAATTAATTTAAAATATAATGCTTACAATGACATTACTCAAAGTATTGTCCATCATTAGAGACCACTTTCTCCCATCTCTCTGGTAGCAATTGAATCCCCCGTCGGAAAAACGACTCATCTTTCGAGGCAATCCAGGAATCAAGCCATTTTTCGGCTTCTTCAAAAGAATGGAAGCGCTGCTCGCTTAAACCGTGCGCCATCGACCGAAACAAGTGGTAATCGGAGGGGGCTATGTCCGGTGAATACGGCGAGTGGGGTAGAACTTCCCATTGAAGTGTTCTCAGGTAAGTTTTGACAGGTTTTGCCACATGTGACCGAGCATTATCATGCAATAAAATCTCTTTGTCGTGTCTCTGCTCGTATAGTGGCCGCTTTTCTTTCAGAGCGCGACTCAAACGCATCAACTGAAGTCGATAGCGAGCTCCCGTGATAGTTTCATTAGGTTTAAGCAGCTCATAATAAATTACGCCCTGCTGATCCCACCAAATGCATAGAAGAAGCTTAGAACCATGGGTATTTGGTTTTGGCGACGATGTTGATGCGTGACCCGGCATGCCCCACAATTTTTTTCGCTTTGGATTATCGTAGTGAATCCACTTTTCATCCCCAGTGACGATACGGTGCAGAAAACCTTTTCTCTTTTGCCGTTGAAGCAACAATTCACACATGAGAAAACGTCGTTCTACGTCTCTCGGCTTCAACTCATACGGCACCCAAATGCCCTTGGTTTTGGATCATTCCTAACGCTTTTAAACGTTTTGAAACTATTGACCCATCTACTTGTAACGTTTTCCCGAGCTCTACTAACGTCTGACATGGATCTTCTTCAAGCAATGCCTCCAATTCT